>JACEGR010000463.1:0-260785 GCA_014170235.1 Listronotus bonariensis | reverse complement strand
AAAGTAGGTGAAGACGTTCTTACTTTTTACCCTTTCTACCGCTTTAGCGGTGGGAATAGGAGGAGCGTGAAAATAGGGTAACAGGGGAAAAAAAGAAGAGGACTTTTTTTACACTTTACTTTTTAATTTGACTAGTTTTTAATTATAAAAGGAGCTATTCCAAAGGTTAAGTCTTTGGTCGGTCCCCCAAAAATTTTCACGTACACCTGACGGGGAGGGGGCCTTTTCATTATTACCCTAGGGCGGTCACAAGTCCTAATCCGCGGCTGCGTAGGAGGTAAAATCCTCGGATTTTATTTTGCGCGCATGCCCCTGACAGCTTGGAAACGGTTTGGTGGTAAGTTTAAGGTAACTTCACAATTCTCTAGTCCTGCGTCGATACACTGTATAAAATTTAACAACAAGTTTAGCGCCACAATTAATGCTGACGAATTAAATTTTCAATGAAACAATTCCGGAGCACAGAAAGTCCCTTAGACATCGTTACACCGGCGATAAACTATAAGTGAGTTCTCTTGTTTCAACATCAGACAAATTGCACCCTATGAAAGTTTAATTAAGTGTACATAATTCGTGTAAGGGGTTTTGGAATTAATTTTCGAAAAGACTAAGAAGCGGCAGCATTGAAGTTTGTAAGCGTTTTAATGAGCCTTCTCCTATGATGCTTTATGAACGTCCTTTTGTAAATGGATGTCTGAGGTGATATAATGATGTGCTTGAAAATTTTACGTTGGAAATTAGGAAGATGTTAGCTTATAAACTGAGTGTCTTAAAGGGATTTGCGATGAGGGTACAACGATTTTAGAGGATTAAAAATGCTCGGTTCTTGCCGACTAACTTTGTCATAAATGTTCTGATTTATATTTAATATGTGACGTAAATTTAAATAATCGTGAGGCTAATTGAAAAATGTAAGGCCATCAAGCAGTGTATAGATGAAAGTATACAGAATGTCTACGTAAGTTGGCGTCAAATGGAAAACTTATCTCTAATTTTATTTTGGCCCATTACTTAAGGACCACCCTGTATGCTGGTATTCTAACAAGTATAGTGCCTCATTTATTGCTGACGAATTAAATTTTCATCTGGTGCACAGAAAGTCCCTTAGACAGCGGCGATAAACTATAAGTGAGTTCTCTTGTTTCAACATCAGACAAATTGCACCCTATGAAAGTTTAATTAAGGGTATATAATTCGTGTAAGGGGTTTTGGAATTAATTTTCGAAAAGACTAAGAAGCGGCAGCATTGAAGTTTGTAAGCGTTTTAATGAGCCTTCTCCTATGATGCTTTATGAACGTCCTTTTGTAAATGGATGTCTGAGGTGATATAATGATGTGCTTGAAAATTTTACGTTGGAAATTAGGAAGATGTTAGCTTATAAACTGAGTGTCTTAAAGGGATTTGCGATGAGGGTATAACGATTTTAGAGGATCGAAAATGCTAGGTTCTGGCCGACTTACTTTGTCATAAATGTTTTGATTTATATTTAATATGTGACGTAAATTTAAATAATCGTCAGGCTAATTGAAAAATTTAAGGTCATCAAGCAGTGTATAGACGGAAGTATACAGAATGTCTACGTAAGTTGGCGTCAAATGAAAAACTTCTCTCTAATTGTATTTTGGCCCATTACTTAAGGACCACCCTGTATGCTGGTATTCTAACAAGTATAGTGCCACATTTATTGTTGACGAATTAAATTTTCAATGAAATAATTCCGGTGCACAGAAAGTCCCTTAGACAGCTTTATATCGGAGATAAACCTCAAGTATAGGTGAGTTCTCTTATTTCAACATCAGATCAATTGCACCCTATAAAAGTTTAATTAATGGTACATAACTCGTGTTAAGGGGTTTTGGAATTCATTTTCGAAAAGACTGAGAAGCGACAAATTTGAAGTTTGTAAGCGTTTTAATGAGCCTCCTCCTATGATGCTTTATGATCGTCCTTTTGTAACACGCTTTTATTAGCTTGGGTTGTATAATCTATCTATCTATCTATCTATCTATACTATGTAACGGAATCTTTGAGCCTAATTCTTACCAACTTCCAGGATTCAATTTCTTTGAAATTTTGCACACGTATCAAGGGATGTCTAAGGTGTTATAATGGAGTGCTTGAAATTTTTATGTCGGAAATTATGTAGATTTTAGCTTATAAACCGACTGTCTTAAAAGGAATTTGCGATGAGGGTATACCGATTTTAGAGGATCGAAATGCTCGGTTCTTGCCGACTAACTTCGTCATAAATGTTCTGATTTATATTTAATCTGAGACATAAATTTAAATAATCGCCAGGCTAATTAAAAAATTTAAGCTTTCGACAGACAGCGAGCGCAACGGGACAGCAGCGCGGTATCGACGCGTTGTAATAAATGGAATCATTGCCTAGCAGACAAACACGCGCGTCAAGTCGCCGTCTAGCCTACGGACGTGTTTTCATATGACATGTTCCGCTAAAATCGCGTCGCGCTGGCTCTTTATCAAAAGCATAAAAGTCGTCAAGCAGTGTATAGACCGAAAAACCACTAGTCTAAGAGACAGGGATGGCAGATCCTCAATATTTTACCAAAGCTCATATTTTGCTCAATGACTCTTCTATGCCTACCTCACATAAAGATGGGGCTTTACTAATCCGAGCGAGGGTAGCTATGACGTCACTTAGGTAAGACAGGTAGCTAAACAAATCTGATCAAATTAGGCAGTATTTTACCAAAGCTGTTGTTTAGACACATTGAAGAGTATATTTAATGCGACCAAAAAAATATTGGCAGACGATTTAGCTGGTTGTAATTTCGTGGCATGCTTTTTAAAATTTGATGATGATGACTAACCAGAACAAACCCTAGCAACAGTAGGAAAAATTTAAAATTTTGTGGTGAAAAGTTTTATTATTGTCTCGAGAAATGGTTCACCTCATTGCTCCACGTCTCTATAAACCATCTTGACAGTAATGAAACACTTTCCACCTCGGTGTATAATGTACTATTTTTTTTATGTACGAAATCCTAAAAATAATATAGAAACACTCTTTGTGTCACTTACACTACATCGCAACCTTGACAGAGAATATTCACTCCAAGTTAACAATACATTCAATGCTTTCAATATGTAATAAAGTTATTAATAAACATAAAAAAGGCTAATTTAAATATCCGCAACGTCTTACCGGCTAAAACTGAACACAAAAGAGTATAACACATGTTTTTGAGTTGTTTTAGTTAGTTAAGAATGTTATTGTCTGTTTAGATAAGCTCTGGTTATACACACAGCAAACTCTCTGGAAGGTCAAAGACGAGTTCTTTGGCCACATAGTTTAACATATTATTGGCTAAATGAATAATAATATCGTTCAGATGATGACAGGTTTTTTAATGACAATCCTAAAAGGCATCCCTAAACCAGAAAACAAAAAATGTTATTTGTGATTTGTATGGTCGTAGACTAAATTTGCCATGTTATGAGCAATAAGAAGTTAAAGTTGTTTTTTATGTTTTCCTTCTGTTGTACAGAGGTCACAAAGTATATTTAGTTGGTTTTGGTTTGTGACTGAATATCATTATTTTGTGAGATACACCATAAACGTAAAGTTAACTAAAATTTATGTGCTTAAACTTACCACACTACGAATAATACGGCTAGTGCATTATAAAATTTCCGCTCTTTAGCCACTAATAGTTGTGAAAGAAATAAGTTTGTCGTTTTATTATTACTATTTTTTTAATGTCATGTCTCGCTAATTTCTCATAAATCTATCGAATCAAAATAGGAAAAACATCTTTAAATAGAAAGGGGGCTAGCATGAGTAAAGTAGTGCTGTAAATTAAAGTAATATTTTTACAAAATACGCTTTTACTGGACTGAGTACCGGCGAAAATGCTCAAAATTGGGGCCAGTTCTGGTCAGTAGCGAAACGTGCTATACTTAAAAACATAAAGCAACAAAGTTTATTAAATAAATTAATAGTAATAGTTGCCGCAAGGCTAGATGACTAGATGACTTTAAAAACCTTTGTTAATATTGTCAATAACCTATAGCTTCGTTGACGTATTGTTTTTTTTTAAATACTCATTGTAAAATAATATTCTTAATTGCCGTCCTGTCAATTTTTTGGGATGTCAATAAATCCATTTTTTAAGAGAAACGATTAAATTTTAGGAATATAAAATAAGTATACATGGTGTTCCATATAAAATTACAAAGTTGCCCTTATATCGGCAAAGGGTCATTATGTTTTTGTTCTAATGGAATGTAAGTACAAAATGCCGAAAATATGATTTTGAAAACCGCATCTTGATAATTTTATTGGTTTTAAATTGTTTCACGATCAAACTTGGTTAAAATATGAACGGCCACCATGTATTACCCAGTTATTTCGAGACACCTTGTATATACAGGGTATCCAGTAACCAAACCGACAAAACTTTAAGTGTTGATTCAACAATAAAAATTGGGAATTTTTTAAATAACTTTTTTACCAAATCAGATATTTTTAAAATATTTGGGGGACGCTTTCTATGATTAAAAATTTTTTGAAACATACAAGAAAAAATATTTTTTACTAGTGTCCATAAGGGGTTTAAGGAAAATATTACCTATTAAAAAAAAATGGTCACTACGTCACTACATTTTTCTTTAAAAAAAATATTTTTTAAATTTCCCATTATGATATAAAAACAATTTTGATCCCCTCACTTTTTTATTTGATGACCGGTTTTTGCGTAAATAAATAAAAACCATTTTTCGGCATGGTTAAATCCCTATCCAACTAAAAATAAAATAAATAATAAAGGTTATTTTTACTGCAGAATTTGTTTTTATGTATTTGCGCCAAAATACTCTATCTAATTAAAAAGTCAAGAAATCAAATTTGTTTTAAATTAATTTTTAATGGGAATTTTTAAAAATATATTTGTATTTTATGAAAATGCAAACTAGGTTTTTTTAATCTTTACTTTAAAACTCTCATGAACGATACTGATGAAAATTAGTTTTTTTCTTGTACGTAAAAATGTCCTCTGGTGCATAGGAGGCATCTTCCAACAGTTTTAAAAATATCTGTAAAAGTTATTATTAAAAAACAATATTTAAAAAAGAAAATACACTCCATAGTTCAAAAACTAAGACGTTTAGGAGATACATATGTTTATAAAAAGTTTTTCCTTATTTTCATTGTAGAATCATCCTTAAACTTTGTCTGTTAAATTGCTGGGCACCTGTATACATATATAATTCATAGGCTCGCGATGTTTTCAGTGGCAGATAATCTCTTTATTACTAACGCTCCTGCGATAGTTTTTTTAAATGGAAAATAAAAACGCAAATTAACAAAAAATCTGATAAATCTATTAACGTTTAACAAAAACAGTCAAAGTTTACAGTATCCCACTCAATTAAAAATCAATTTTAAAGTCAATTAACTGCTTGATTAACTATATCGTCATTATTTTATAATTGAATGGAATTTATTAAAACACATATTGCAGTAATCTTTAGACTAAACAAGCTGTTTTTACTAAATAAATCACCACAATTTATCAGTAGTTGAAATGTTGACAAACTACGACTAAAAGTGGCGAAAGAAGGATTAAATTTTTTAAAAGATAAGATTGTGTTGCATGACGCCATGGTCCCGAAGATAATCACTTCTAAATTTGTTATAAGTTACACAAAAGCTCATAAAAAGGGGAGTTCGCTTTGTTCAATTCTTAATTCTATTCATCGAAGGCGAGAGCAACTTGGCTTTACCGACAATGGGTTTTTCCACCGCTTTTAATAGAAAGGGTGACAAATTATATTAACTACTCTTTAGATTTTGTCAAGAAATAATAGAATGGAATTTTTCGTATAGCATTTAACATTTTATGTTTTTATAAAGTTGTATATTTGGTAGAGCATATTATTTTTCATAAAAGTCTCTGCATATACCTAAAGTAACAAAAAGAGATCAAAGTTTTAGTGTTTACGAGGTAAAATAAAAATAAAGAATTTAACGTAAGAGATAATTCTTAACAAACAAAGGTTTTAAAAAAGTTTTCTAGCCTTACTGTAACTATTATTTTGTAAATAACGTATAGCTTTGTTGCTTGCCGTATTTTTTTTTGCATGTATCAAATTTTCATATTTAAATCAAATAGTCCCTGGGCCAGTAATGAAATAGGCTTCATGATAAGATCACTTTTAAAAGCTTTTTACGGGGGTTCCTTTGACGAGTCTACCACGAATATTCATACCGCCATATATGGAAGCGGCCCTTTAACCCAGTCTGTCAACATCAAATGTTTTGGGTGTCGGACTGGGCAAACGCGTAACTTTTTTTGTCGGACAAGTTTACCACAATGTTTTAGCATGCCATTTTAAACATTATGCCAAAATCGTAAGTGTTACAGTCACAAAACCATATGGCCCACGACTGGTTTGGGTATCGGATTGGCGGGTTAGTCAAAACCCAATGGCAAGGACATGATAATAAACTTTTGAAAAAAATCCAATAGGTCGCCATCATCGGGTAATAATAACGAAATTGCTATCCTGCAATTTATTTTCTTCAGTACAACCATATAGTTTTCAAATTTAGGGACGTTATATTGTATCATCGGATGCCAATTTTAGATATAATAGCATCTCGTGTATTACTTCCGGTTTAACCGGAGACTGGTATAAAACCTTAAATATATTTATAACCTAACTCTTTTAGTTTTGGAGAAAATGGCGTTTTAAAATGTCCAAACTACAGAACATTATGCAGTTTTATGGGAAAACAAATAAACATCTGTAACAATTTAAAATGCTTAAAATTGTTCTTTTAAAAGACTCTACCCTTAAAGATCATTATAATACTACTTCTGAAAAGCCTGTACGGATTTGACACTGAAGAAACTAAATTGCTGGAAAGTCATTTCGTTGTCACCCGGTATAGAACCGGACACCTTGTATTTTTTCTCTAAATTTAAAAATACAGAAAACAAACAATTAAAATTGTTGCTTTTAGTTTTGATTATATAATTTCTAAGCTAATTTCTTCTTTAGGGTTCCATAGTACAAAATACGGATGACTGCTAATTTATATCTTTTTTTTATGAGGAAAACCACACATATGTGTGTTCACTATGGCTTATGCCAAAAGCCAAAACAAACAAAACAAATCGTATCAGTATATAGAATTTCTTCTCGTGTTTTTTTTTAATACAAATATTTAACAACAAAGACATAAACTTATATATGTTTTTTTTTGTAGGTAAGTGTCATCATCGGACATAGATATGAGTTGATGATGGTAAGTTCTAATTATGAGCAACCTTCCATGTGCTTTAGTCATCAGTAAATATTACCTACCCAGGGATTGCTAAGGGTTTTAAATATATTTTTGTAATTATCGTTCAAATTAGGCGCTTTCAAAAATTGGTATTTATTAATTGCTTGTTGCCTATTATAATTATTTTATTTTTGGATTTTATTATTTTTATTTTTGTAATAAGACGTAACAGTAAGATTTTGGCTATGATGTAATATTATAAGGGATAACTATGTAGTAAAGGAAAAACGACTTAGAGTGTGTTTAGGTTAGAGATTACCAGCGCGGCTCGACAAAATTACCTTCATGGTACAGTATCAGAAGGATGCTTCGGTCGAGCCGCGCAGTGTTGCCAACTCTAAAAAATATTAACCCCCAAACGCAAGGGATTTCCTCCACCAAAATCCCCCTAAAGACAAAAATCGTGATGTGTTTTTCATGCAAATAAATTTTGAACAGCAAAAAAAAGGTCATCTAATACAAAAACCCCTAAAACACAAAATTGTCTTTTTTCCCAAAGCCAAAAAAGAACTCATCTACAATTCTTTTGTTCTATTTCTTTTATACAGAAAAAACCCTAAAGAATTTCCCCCTAAAAAACCCAATTCCACTTATTTTCCAGTCAAATTTAGGAGAAAACCCTGTTGGCAACACTTTAGTCGCGCTTCTAACCTCGCTCAAAACTGCTCCAACATAAACACAGCCTTAGGCTCACCAAATATTAAGTTCTCCTTGTATGTTATAATAGACACTTATTTTAAAAAATATTTTAGTGTGATTTATTGGTCTAATGCAATTAGTCATAAAAGATAAACAAATCTGACTATCGATCCAACGTTATTAGCAATTAAGCCTTTCGAAATTTAATTTTACAGCTTTGACAATTTTGCCAGGGGAAATTTTGAACACCACACGATCCAAACAAAGCAATTTGATTTGCAAATTACTTTATTCTTTCTCTAGTCAAAAGTCAATTTCACAATGGAGCGTAAATAAAAATGGAAATAAAATTTAGTGTGCTTGGCACAAATCCACTTAGAAAATTACCCGGGTCAGCGGGAAATATGGCACAAATTCGAGATAAAGCTTAAAGATCAAAGGAAATAAAAAAAATAAGCTAAAGTTTTGTAACTGGCAGTAGCTAAAAAATGGAAAATTATAATTCATTTATGCTGATTTTATTTTGTTGGCTTTCGTTGTCCATTTATATTTTGACAACCCTTTACAACCATAATTAGAAAAGAAAAGAAATTTGTACAAAATTGTTATTGTTTTTCTTTATTAACTATTTGATTTTTTTTTGTTTCTTTTGTTATGCTCATCAAAAGGTTACAAATGTAATATATGAATCGTATAAGGAGTTTTCTTTTATCCTTTTTAGTTATCGTTGTGAGTGTCAAAATAAAAATGGAAATCCTAATCTAAGCTTCAGTGACAGTTTAGATCTCTAGATATATTTAAAGGGCCTATTGTAATAACATGATAAGCCACAAACACAAAATACGGAGTTATTAGTTTAAAAAAAAAATATTGTAAATTAACAATGTATTATTAAAAATAAACCCGAAAAACTATTGTTCCTTTATATTAATAATTAAATAAATTGGAAAAATTCCACAGCACTATTTTTTTACCAATCAAATGTGTAATTTTAGTTGCGTTACCATGAAAAATCAAGTATTTTTTGGATATTTCTCCTGCGGTACCCTGAAGGGAATTATAATGGAAATTTTTTGATATAATCATAGAACGTCATGCCTGCCATTTATTTAAATAAATAAAGAAAATGTAAATTTCTACCAGTTGTAGTATCTTAGATGTACCATAATATGAAAGACTGTACGGTTTTAAGTCCCTAAATAACATTATTTGTATACAACTACAGTTAACATATTTAAGAAAATTCTCCTTCGCCAGCGGCTCGGGATAATTTTCAAAGTATTTATGGCTTTAAAGAAAATTCCGGAACTAAATTAAGCACTAGTGGGATACCAAGTGAGAATAACACACATTTCTGTGGCTGTGTGGCTTATCGTGTTGTTACAATAATAAGCCCTTTAATTTAAATGAATACTTATTTAGGGTCTTTCCAAACAAACGCGAGAAATTTTAGGAGTTGATTTTTCATCAAAAATAAGACAATAACTTTATATGAACATATGTCCTAAAAGTATTAGTTTTTGAACTACAGGGTGTTATAATTTTTATAAAAATCTATTTTTTAAATATCCTTACTATTCTTTACCCAATTTTATTTTAATTTGGCAATATTATTAATGACATTAAGGGGGTAATTTATCACTAACTCTAATTACATTTAATAGGTCCAGTGGCGTCTCGAGAGGCAACTGAAGGAATATTTTCAACAAAAAACGGTACGCCACTGACTGTGTAAATGTGTCTAAAATTTTGTGCTTTCTTTAGATTAAGCAAATAAAAATATTGCTTTTATGTCTCCTCTTTTTTAACACGCTTTTATTAACTTGGGTTGTAACTATCTATCCATCTGTCTATCTATGTAACGGAATCTTTGAGCCTAATTTTAACCAACTTCCAGCTATTCGATTTCTTTGAAACTTTGCACACGTATCAAGGACCGATGAAGATGCAATAATTTAAAAACAGTATCCCGTTAAGTTCCAGCATTTTCCAGGAAAACCGGAAAAGTGAAAATCGTACGTTCTGGCGGATGCGCCAGATTAGACAATTGAATAATCGAACTTGACAACATTTGCCGACGGGTTGGGGACAGGGGCTCAATTCTGCTAAATTGAACTCATTCGTTCGCTGAACGTATTCGTTCCGGGAGCGTATAACCTTCATCTGTTTTTTTTTAACGAACGAATAACCTTCACTTGTTTTTAAAACAGGCGGTCATAAAACAGAAATCTGTATTACCAACTGACATCTGACAAAATTCACAGTCATAACATAACCTCAAAATTCCTTTAATGTGAAATTAAAGTTGAAAAAATCAGTTAACTAAGCTATTAAAAACAAAGTATACACTTTAATTGAAATACAAGAAGCAAATAAATAATTAACATGGTCCTCCGCAGCCAGAATAATCATTCGTAAGCAAAATAGTTCCTAAATCACATAACCTATAATTTAGTTTAAAAAGGTAATATTTTAAAAATATTTGTCTTATTTATGCAAATTGGGTAATTGTTTCGAAAGTTGGAGCAACCCCCATTTTGACCAAATTTGATATACAGGGGCACAGAACTAATAAAAAAGGGGCTGGTTATTTTCTTTTGCTGCTTAATGAAATAGTATGTTCTAATTTACTGTTATATTAAGAATTTTGTGCAAAAAGACGGGGGAATATAGTGAGAATAGGAATGTTTTTGATATTGGGTAAAATCATAGTTGCTCCCTTTCAAGAGAAAATTTATTTTTAAAAAATTAATTGATATAACGAACTAAAAATGAAAAATAATTAATAGTTTAAAAAACTAAAAAACACGCTTTTATATGCAACCGAACTAAAAATTAGAAAATAATTTTTCATTAAAAAAATATTGTAACTTCATAGTAAAAAGCGTGGGGTGCTTAATATATTAAATGTTATAATTATTATATTTGCCAATATCTATGATGGAAAAGTTATGAAAAATAGTAAAATGCACCCCACGCTTTTTACTATGAAGTTACAATATTTTTTTAATGAAAAATTATTTTCTAATTTTTAGTTCGGTTGCATATAAAAGCGTGTTTTTTAGTTTTTTAAACTCATATTTTTAGAACATAAAAGATGCATTGTGGATCTTTTTTTTAATTAGGTTTTATAATTTTAATTAGCAATTATAACAAAATATTAAATACTTATTTAAATACAGTTTGTATCCAGTATAATAAATTTTACTAAAAAAGTGTTTTCAAAATGTATTGGTTTTTTGAAAATTTTAACACCCTGTATCTCAAAAACTTAGACTTATGTTCATACAGAGTTTTTTTTAAGTTTTTGATAAAAAAATGTTATTTTTTAGATTTAAATGGTTGTATAAATAAATTTCCATAACTATTAAAGATGGATATATGAAATGTGGTATTTTTATAGCTTTTTTAAAGAGCTGTTTAATTATGGCACAATATACAGGGTGTTTCATTAAAAAAAAGTTTATCTCTTCTTTTATCTTGAATTTTTGATGTTTATTTGTTTTTTTTTGTTAAGCCTTAAAGATAATAAAAAAACTTTTATACAGAAAATGTCATTATGTTTTTATCGTTGTAAGTGCGTGACAATATAAATAAAAACCCTGCACATTATAGTGTTGATAACTTTTGCGTATTAAAACAAAAATAAATTTTGAACATAAAACTATTTTCCTGGTGGCATATTAAAAAACAGTATAATTGAAAAAAAACGATCTAACCCTTCTGCGTATCTGTTTAATGTAACCCACTTCCTTGATAAATGGAATTTACTTTCACGTCCGGGTTAAATCGAGTAAATTCACCGAAATTTGTAGGTGCAAATAAAGCATCGCTGCGGGAGAACGATAAGGGCACAAATGGGGAAAAAGTAAATGGCCATATTTATTTAATTGGAATTCATTAATTGATTACTGATAAAATAAAGGTAATTTGTTCTCAGGGGACAGAAAAGAATTGTTTTTATTTAAAACAAGGACCGATTTTATCCGAGTAGGTTTGTAATGTATTAATTTAATTTTATCTACTATACGAGTATGTATTGATTTTAACTTACAACAATGTTTAGGTTAGAGACAATGAAAAATAGGAAAAAAATGTTCTTTTTTCAACTTTAGGTAAATGCTTGTTATTACAAGGTTGTAAAAACATGCTTTAAAGAAATTGATAAATTTAATACTTAAACTTTATAGCAAAATAGAGGATATGGAAGTCTGAAGTATGTTTAAGAATTGCAGAAGAACTGCAACTACTAATTATTATACGTTATTGTTAACTTTTCTATATACAGTGCATTCCAATTAAAACAAGTAACCCACCATAATTTGGTTATTTGTACACTTGAAAAATCCTTAAATACGTTAATTTTTATTTTCAGGCATTTTTGTGTCAAAATTTACTTGTTAAAGGTTATCACCTCCCCCACTAACACAAACATTAAAAAGTTTAAATGGGAAAGGTGTTCAAGTGGTACATCATTTTAAAGTTCCTGACGAGTACTTTATAACCCTAGAGTATAAAGTCAATATCTTCACCTATTACAAAATGGCGGTACTTTAAAATTACCCAAATACCTAATTGGGATGGCCATATTTCCGAAACTAATAATGTAAGATGTACTTAATGTGGTATTTTCTTAAAGCTCTTTTAAGGATCTTTTTATTGGTAATATTATATACAGGGTGCATCATTAAAAAGATTTTTTAAAGAGCTTTAAGAAAATACCATATTAGGTACATCTAACTTTATTAGTTTCGAAATACGGCCATCCCAATTAGGTATTTGGGTAATATTCAAAGTTGCATTTTGTAGTAGGTAAACATATTGACTTTATATTGTAGGGTTATAAACTACTCGTCAGGAGCTTTAAAATGATGTACCACTTGACCCCCGTTCCCATTTAAACTGTTTGACGTTTGTGTTGGTGAGGGAGGGAATAACCCGGAACAAGTAATTTCAAAAATATGTTCCCGTTAAAAATAAAAATTGACGTGTTTCAAGATTACAAGTAACGAAATTATTAAGGGTGGCTCGTTTTAACTGGCATGCACAGTATAGTTTTTCTATTGCAAGTTATCTGAAAGAAAAGGAAAAAAAAGATAAAACTAATTTAATTTTTTAATTGTCTGATGCAGTTGCAACAACTTTTTCGTTTTAAAAATAATGTTTATTCGAAAAAAGAACAAATTTCAGTAAAATCCCTGTAATTCTAAGGTCGCAAAATTATAGAGAAAGGAATATTATTATTTATTTGTCAGGCGTTAATCTGTTTCCGACACAATGGTGAATGTAGAGTTAAAGTAATTTAAAAAATAACAATGGATAAAAACTAGCTACATAACGATTAATAAGTAACATACATAGTAGTGGAAATGTTATCTTATTTAAAAGTTTCATACACTTTTGGTCGTTTTATAGTATTATGTGTTATACAGGGAAGAGCCAAATGTTGCACCCAAATTTTCGAACACCCTGTTGAATAATTTCATGTTACAATTTTTAACCAGTGTATTGGATTTTAAAGCCCCATCGTTTCTTAACATTTTCTTTTTATTTATGTATATTGGTATCTCTATTAAAAAAAATATACAATTTTTTAAAGAAAACAATGCAGTTTAATTATGATGGTCGTAGTATATGCTATAATGCAAACAAATTGAAAACAAAAAGATTTGAATGGTCGTATTTCCAAAACTAAGGAAGATAAGTATATCAAATGTAGTATTTTTTAAAGGTCTTTTAAAGATCTTTTTACTAGTGATACAATATACAGGGTGTTTATTTTTGGAAATCACAGTTTTTCGCTTACGCCGTATATACTAATGGATAATAGAAATGAAAAAGAGATCTCCCCTTTTCGACAATTAAGATAAAGAATTCCTGCTTTTCGTGTCATTCAGCTGGACCCTCTCCACTGCCTAGTTTCGCCTGCCTCACAGGACTTCTCAAAGTGGCTGTACAGGGTCCATATCAAGAAAAAGTCTTAAAAGGACAGTGTCATTGTTCGTCGGTAAGATATAATCTCACCATTGATACCGTACTGAAAAAATCATTCAGTGATCAGAATGATGGGTCCAGCTGAATGACACGAAAAGCAGGAATTCTTTATCCTAATTGTCGAAAAGGGGAGATCTCTTTTTATATATTAATACGGCAGTAGCGATTTATTTCCCTTTATTTTCTACAGATATCAAAAATCTTAAAACAATAATATTTGTATATATTTTTATCGTAAAAAATAAACATTTTACGAAAGGTGTAAAAGTATAACGGCACACAGATTTCGGTCTTTTTATAAATTTATTTTTTCTTTTAGAATAAAGATATTGATATAAATAAAAAAGAATGGTAAAAAAGATGAGACTTTAAAATCCAATACACTGGCAAAAAATTGTGATATTAAATTATTCCACAGGGTGTTCGAAAATTTGGGTCAAAATGCAACATTTAGCTCTTTCCTGTATAACACCGAATCTTATAAAACTTACTACAATTCTTATATTAAATGATAGTAATCTTAAGACTAAATTTTTCTTAGTCCGTTTTTTTGGTCCAAAAGTGTATTATACAGAGTGATTCAAAAATCGATCACGAAACTTAAGGGGGTGATTCTACTTGACAAAATAAGGGTAGAGCTTCATATAAATGTCGTGTAAATATCATTCGTTTTCGACTTACTTTTTATTTTGGTTTTTTGCCATATTGCATTTATTTTTTAACCAATTCAGTTGATAATTGGCACACAAATCGAGCTTTGCAGATTCTAAAATTTCAAGTCAAAAGTACTTTTTTAAATACAGAGGACACTTTACCTAAAACTTAAAATTTATTTACATCATAACTTTTTATTTTGACAGATATCGCAAAGCTGGGGGCGCAATTTTATAGAAAATCAAAAACTTAAAAATAAGGTACTTTTTATTAAAGTCGATAAACCTCACCGTTTAGGCACCAATAGACATCAAAGTTTTCATCAATTTCAATTAAATTACTTACAAACATACAAGGTGTCCAGTAACTCAACCGACAAACTTAACCGGACGATTCTACAACAAAAAATAAGAAAAAAACTTCATATAAACATATGTCCTAAATATTTAACACACTGTAGCTCAAAAACTAAGACGTTTAGGACATATGTTTATATAGGAAGTTTATTTTCTTATTTTCTGTTGTAGAATCGCCCCGTAAAGTTTGTCGGTTGAGTTACTGGACTCCTATATGTATGTAGGTAATTTGATTAAAATTGATGAAAACTTTGATGTCTATTGGTGCCTAAACGGTGAAGTTTATCGACTTTAATAAAGAGTATTTTTATTTTAAGTTTTTGATTGTCTAAAAAAGGCGCCCCCAACTTTGCGAGATCTGTCAAAATAAAAAGTTATAATGTAAATAAAATTTTAGTTTCTTATCTTTAAATTTTAGAATCTGCAAAGCTCGATTTGTGTGCCAAATATCAACGGGAAACTTTGACGGCCTGTAATTCGAAAACGAATGACATTTAAAAAAAATTATATGAAGTTCTACCCTTATTTTGTCAAGTAGAATCACCCCTTAAGTTTCGTGATCGATTTTTGAATCACCCTGTCTAAAAACATGGTTTTTGTTTTTTCTGTTATAATAGCTGATTTCTCTATGGGTCTTGTCGTTAATTTATCAACTTTTACATTACGAACTTGATAATAAAAAGCTCAATAAAAGTGACTCACCTAGCAAAACGTGTATTTGCCTTTTGTCGTCATCTCCCTTGCACCCATTTGCATCAAACTCAAAACGGAACTGCTGAACACACCCTACCATGTTGTAGCCGGTCTTGCAGTAATTACAAAATCAGCTCAATCCTGCCAATACTGTTAGTGCCAGTGGTGGCTCGTGCCTGTAACTCTAGAGCAGGGTTGGCGGACCAATGGCACGCGATACAATATTATATTGGACACATCACTGATCACAAAATTCAATATGCACTACAAAAAACTGGCTTTAGACTGTCAGCATCAAACGTCAACACCTTCGTCGTAAGGCTATTTTGCGATGGTTTGTTTACTTTTTTTTTATATTGTAGTTGACCATTTTGTCAAGAAATAATTTTATTTTTATTGTCAATCTTAAGTGGTAAGTAATGTGGAAATATAGGAAAAACAAAATAATATACAGACATAGTCCAAACGGATCAAAAATTTCATTTGGAGAATTTATTTAGAGTAAATTTTGTAACAACCAAAATATGAATAGAATCTTTTATTGAACTTGTTACCATAGCTGAGATATCTTAATATAAAATTAAAAACCGCTTTAAGGTCTAGTCACATATAACCACAACTAGCCCGCAGCCGTGCGTCTCGCTGGTGAAATGTAGGAGGATGCGGTGCAAAAGTTTTGTATTTAATAAAATGTCAGTAATATGAGTCTGTTATACTACGCTTTAAATTACACCTGATCGTAAAATAAACCTTCATAAACATAGTTAAACCTATACTACACTCCAAGTTTGGAGAAAGAGGATCAGAGATCAGTAGGAAAATCTGTTTTATTTAAACAAGGAGATATACATACATAAAACAACAGACTCAGCTTGACAAAAATGCTTTTTATATTTTTAAGGGCATAAAAGGTGCTTTTGAATTTTTCCGAATTATTCTGCTCCACTTTCCTCTATTATTGTGATACCGGGCTTAGTAAGGCCTTGGTGCGGTTATATCTGGCCAGATCTTTTTAATCACATTTTTTTACATCGGGAAAATTGTGGGGTGGGAGGTGTTCGAGTAGAAAATTATAAACTTATTTTTTGTTGCGATTTTAGAGTTGTTTACGTAATTATATTAAAAATTATTAAAATGATTATTTTCTAATAACACTAACTTCAATAAAAGAAATAAAATTTAGTCCTAATTAAGAAGAAAATATACCATGTAATTAATTAGCAAGCAAAACAGTAGGCTCATAAAAAGCCCGACATTGAAGGCATGCATACCAGGACGTTATCTTGAAACCAACGGTCAACAATGCTTCAACAGCGCCTTAATATAGAACCTTTAAGATAAAACAATTTACGATTGTTTATGTGCCCTCAAGCAGCAATTTGGTAATTAATTTTATACGGAAATGAGACCGCAGGAATATAGGACAGGAAACCAAATAGAGACGTTTAGCCACACCAATAGCAGAATTTTAAAATATACTGAGTGACAAAGAAAGGTTAAAACTCAGTTCATACAGATGCAAAAAGCAAATTGAGTAATTTAAAATAAAAATAGTTCAAACGGCTTGCTACTTCGCAAGATTTAAAATCTAGAGGGCGAGAAAATTTGAGATTATTTCAATTTCTGGCTAATATTTGCGTGGGCACATGCGAAGAAACAAGAGGTTATTTGTCATATGTCATTTTAGAAACAATTTTGTTATTGTTATTCTTATGTCATTCTTTTACCTGTTTAGAACGGTATTTTTATGTTTATTTTCTTAAGTATTTTGTGTTTTTTGATTTAAATTAATGTTAAATTTTTTAACCCTTTTCACTTATAATAAATATGCAGAGAACTCCACAGAAGTAAAAATAATATAGAAATTTGTATGCAGTGTTGTTGCCTAGTGGAAATTAAATATCCCTAGAATTTTGGCGAATTTCGCAGTTGTATGAACATGAAAAAAAACGCGAAAGTCGATAAAAATACCTGCTTTTATAATAAACATTTTACAAAACGGTGAAAATAAATGTTTTAGGAAAGAATCATTACAAATTTATTATTTTTTAATATCTTAAGTTCTGTACTATTTGGAGTGATAATTTTCAAAAAGAAACTTGTTGAAAATTTTACACAGTAAATCAAAACTGTTATGAAAAGAAACGGCAAAATAACGAAATTTTTAACATTAAAGAACTACAAAATGGCATTGTTTCTTAAAACAATAGTGCAATAAGAACCAAACACGCCACATAACAGTCTTAATGTAGGGCCCTTAAGTTGAAACATTTGCACAATGTTTTTGCGCTCTCAAGCGGTAATAGAGTAATGAACACTCTCATTTTATGGGTAAATGAGAAATGAGATCGTTTTGTTCTAGAACGGGGCACTTAAAGGACATTTTAGTAGCAATTTCGTTAAGAATAATAGCGGTATTTCATAAAACTTATTTTAGTGACAGTATAAGTTATTATACCTGGTTGAAAAAATAATTTTCTTGTCAAGTAGTTTTTTTTAAATGAAAAATCCTGTATATTTTAACAAATTTTAAGTCTAAAAGTAAAGAAAAGAAAATAAAATTTTGATTTTAATTGTTGTTGAATAATTCTATCATCGTCAAAATGACAAATAATATGATAACTTGTTATTAATTACCTTTTAAGAAGTACTAATAGGTATGTCAGCAATTTACTTTATTTTAGAAACGTTTTTACTTACTTGCCCTAAACAGGAATTTGTCAATAATGGTTGGTTAGGTTAAGTAAGTAAATATGTGTAAATATGGATGGTGGAGGGGAGGATAACCATCTAAATGTTTTAAAAAGTGTCCGTCGAAAGGAGCAACTTAAGGTGGCGCCACAGTAGCCAGAGGAGATTTTTAACCAATGAGCATGAATTTACAAAATGAAAAAGGACAGATAGATACAAAATAAAAAAGGAAAGAAATACGAAAATCCCTCCACTGGCTACTGTGGCGCCATCCCAATTTGCTACATTCCGATGGCCACTTTTTCAACTTGTGCGCCATAAAAAGATGGTTATCCTCCCCTCCACCATCCATATGTGTAAAGAATAAATTAAATAGACGACCCACCTATGAATAGTGTTCTTACTATACCTATATGGTAATTAATTACATGTTACCATATTATTTGTCACTCTGACAGTGGCAGAATTATTTAAAAACAACATTTTATTTGCGTTCCTTTACTTTTTACTGATGTTCATGGGTACATTGATATGTTGCTGATATCTCAAAAGCCAACAATAATTGACGTTTAGTGTATTAAACAGATGTAGAATTCAATAAGACTTAAAATTAGTTAAAATGTATAGGTTGTTTTATAAAAAAAACAGCCTACTTGAAAATAAAAATCGGTTTTTAAGATATCTTATATTAACTAATACTGCCAATAAAATATGTGTATTTAAATCAACATTTGTTTTTTTTTAATTTATTTTGTATCTTGTACAGGGGCAAAGTAATTTTGTGTATAAATAGAGTTGGGACACTCTATATACATTAAACCCTAAGGCATATTTTTCAGCAAGTTTGTAAGATAGTTGTAATGTACCAGTTTACGCGATCATGTTGTTTAAATGATCCCCTAATTACAGGTCCAAAACCTTTTTTTAATGTCATATTGCCTATAATTTTTTATAATTTTCTTCCTATTTTATATGTCAGGTTAAAAGAATAAATTTTCGTATAAAATACAATCCGAAATACGTCACATTTTTTTATAGGTAACATTATTAAATAATCTCTGAATTAAATCCTCTAAAAGATATTTGCACAAAACCAAGGGAAATAGGATTTTCGGCATTAAAGAGCTGCAAAACATGTTATACTGAAACAAAAGAGCCGCAAAAGTTAAACAAAACAATACCTCAGTGGTAATGTAGGGCCCAATAGTGCCTCTAAACAAACACTTTCATTTAATAGGAAAATGAGAAATGAGACCGTTTTATTTTATGGCAGGAAACATAATGAGGAGTTTTAGCAATACTTTTATCTTCATTCAGTACCATACACTATTCAGAGAGTTGACGCACTCTCGCACATATCGGTGTTGCATACCAAATATTTTTAACCCGTTTATGCGGGCCATCGGCTTATTTTGTCTTTCGAAGCACAATGTGGGAAGGTCTACTAGGCAGAGTACTTCACGGTGGTTTAAAATCGTTAGGGTAATTAAGGCGTTTTTTCAAAAATCCCTTTTGTCAATAATTGCTAATTTCAAGAGAAGTAAAAATAGTATTTGTTTAAACAATACTTGGTTTATAAAAATGTTCACGTTGGTATTTAATTTTTTGATGATAATAATTCACATTTTTTTATAATCATACGCTTTTCTTTTTGATTTTTAGGAAATGTTTATATTTTAATTTGATATATCAGGTTTCTGCAGAATGTTCTTATACATTTTTTTTTGTTGATTTTTCATTTTAGTCCAAAAATTTCTGAAAGAAAGATTTTTTATTTTACATTCGTTCACATATATTTTTTCTTTATTTGTTATGCCACTAGTGTTTTATTTCTTAAACAAATCCTGGAAAGAATCTGTTAAAAAACTTTTTGCCCCTGTTTCTTTTTTCTTACATATACGCCTAATTTCTTAAATTGCACGAGTCATTAAAAAAAAGAAAAAACAAATTGGGTTTTGTTCTTTCTCATGCTTAAATTCTGATTATAGACATTGAAAAACACATTAATTTTTAGTTTTAGTTCTTAAAGTTGCTTTTGTCGGATTCGTGTTGATAAGTATATGTATTTAATATAATGGAGCTCATACAAACATAAAAGAAATACAATTAAAAAGAAAGAACAAATATGGTACGCCATTGCTTTTTCCAAAAATAAAAATTATTTTTAAAATTATCATGTTGCAAAAAATTTGACTTTTTGACTTATTTAACTCTAGTGCTCCGTTTTCGCGTAAAAAAAACTAAAAATAAAGCACCAGCATACTAACTCAAGTTTAAAATAATTTCGTTAAACCATAAATGCCTGAAGACAGTTTCCATTCTTTTGCGCAAAAATGGAGCATCAGAAAAAAACTCAAAATGTCAAATTTTTTAGAAAATAAATGGAAATTTTAAAAATGATATTTAAAAACCAGTGCCGTACTATACATTTTAATAAGGCGCTTTGCCTAGATTAGGATTATTGGGTCCAGTGACGTCTTAGTGGGCACCACAGCCAATATTATTAAGAAAAAGAGTAAGTTACTGACTTTTTAAAAAGTTTTTATACTTTTTCCGGATTAAGGAATATAAAATGCAACTTTTTATTTTTTCGTATTTTCTTTGGATCTCACTTGGTTTTAGAGAAATAAAAATTAAAGTCACAATAAGTTATTCTAAAAAGTAGCCATAATTAGCATAAAATAAAATCCAAAATTTAAAAATTAACAATTGCGATCTTAGTAAATAAGGAATGACTATTTTCGATAAAATACACTCCCGTTTATTTATTTTAAGGCAAATATATGTTTTATTTTATTTTTGCTTGTTATATCATGTAGTATCTGGCACGGCTGGTAAGTTTTTTTAGGTGGGTTAAATTTTTTAATTAAGTATGTAATAGTTCCTCGCTATACAACGTATTACTTTTTATCTTCTAAAACAATATATTACTTTTATTGAGGTACTTTAATAATGTGATCTTTTTATTTCTGCCGAACAAAAGTGTGCCTATACAAATAACCATTGCAAAAACTTTAAAAAATTAAATGAACATTTTTGTTATATACAGGCAGAGCTTACCTACATCTTACACATGTGTTTATATATCAAATTGATCCTTCTATCCTTCTGTTTGGAGAAATGTTCATATGGGTAACACAGCTGCCATGTCTTGTGACCTTTTTCTTTAAATGTTTTAGGTCTTAATGCCAGTTTCTAGTCCATAAAGTATTATTAGTATCTGTACTATATAAAGTACATGGAAAACAAAATAAGCATTTTTTATATTGAACCCGCAAATCCAATCTGAATTCTTGTTGGTTGGTGGTCTGTTTTAGTTTCAGGGCAGGTTTCGGACGTCCTGTTTCTTATCGCTTTTCAAATGTTAAAAAAACCACTTGCATTGTTGAACCCATTGTTAATAAAAAAGCACGGGCAATATGCGATAAAACGACGCAAAGATAACAGCACATAACCTAAAAAAATTAAGGTTTTTTCGTGTTAATACGGTTCAAAACATTTTAAAAACATTTGAATACCCATCTCTATCTAACTCTCATATTTATATTTTTATTTCAAATGCGGTTTGAACATGACCAAATACACTCCGGTGTATACGGTTAACACGAAAAAACGACGGAGAGGACGGCAGCATTCACTGAGTATTTTGGGTTGCCTGCCCATGACTGATGAAACGAGCCTAGTGGCGCGTGGTTTGTTTAGCTGCCGCCAGGCGGCTGCGGCTAGGCGTTGACCCTTTACTATTGTATTTTGCGTATTCGTTCTTCTTCTTTTTGGCTTGAGGCATCTTGCATTTCATTCAAAAAATACCAGTCATAGAAAACACTGACCGTGTGTAGTTTTCGTTGTTTGAATTCATTATTACAAAGTTTTCGCGTAGGAATAGATTTGAATTTTTTGTTTGTTAGGATGTTAGGATTAATTGCTTGCTATTATTTTTTGATTTTATCACAAATTAGGTGGGTCATTGACCGAATGACCTTGTGAACGAGCCGCGCCTGTGTAGTATATGGGTAGTTTTTAAAAGAAATTAAGCTGGCTTTAATATTTTTTCTCGAAAACAAAGCTAGATACGAAGGAAATACAAGAGACTAAAAGGTTGGACTGTTAATTGCTTAATCAGAAAAAAATCGGAAAGCTTCATAAAAAGTCAGTAGCGTACATTTTTTCATAATAATATTGGTGTGGTGATCCCAATTTAGACAAATCTTTACAAGCGCTTTATTACATTAAATGAGTGTCCCAAATTTTATCTAAATCGGTAAGAGAGTTACTATGGTATTAAAAAATACCGACTGTTTTTAAATACTTTACCGCCCTGTATCTTAGAAATAAAGCAAGTCCGGACATATGTTTATAGAAACCTTGAATTTCGTACCGTAGTTAGGAAACACCCTGTATAGGCGAGAGAAGTTTCGGAAGAACAATTTTTTAATCAGTTTTTAATTACCGTTTATACCAACTTTTGTGCCTCGCAATAACTGCCTATCCTCGTCCCGGTGCCCTTATAACGTCCTAATTAGCACCAGGGCGTATATAGTGCAGGTGTTTAATTAGCGCAGATTTCACAACGAGGACATAATTTTCAAATAATGGTTATGTACTTAGTTGTTCCGTTTACTATGGTTTTAAGAGCTTTTTAGGACTTTTAATTAAATTTGTGTTTTACAAGCATGATATGCAGCTAGAACAAATTACCTTTTTAGGTATTTTGTTTACTAAAAATAGAGGAAATGATGTGAAATACGCACAATCAAACAATTACAACAATTACGGCCGGGTGACATGTTTAAAACCACTATAAATATAATCGAAATTTGTGGAAAATTCTAGATAATGATTTTTACATATCGAAATAGTTGCTGTGTGTGGAGAAATAAAGGTTGAAGTGACATTACCGGGCGGAAATTAATTTTCTACCCAAAAAAGGGCTTTATGTCAAGACCGCTTACTTACATAATTAATACCTTGTATAATATTACCTCATGTGACCTAAGAACAGAAAAAAAAACATAACGCCGCAAAACCTTGATGTGTAACCATATACTGATAAATAGAACCGCAACTCTTAGATATCTTTAAAACCGCTAAACCCAGAGTTACGAAATTTGGTATCTAAGGTGTTTAGGACATGGGGAATTGAACTGCTATATCGACACTGTTGCCAGATTGCCCAGTCTTCTGCTACAGAAAGTGTTTCTTATTTGTTTAAATGGAATGTCTTTTATTAACTTGGGTTGTAACTATCTATCTATCCATCTATCCATCTATCTATGTAACGGAATCTTTGAGCCTAATTTTAACCAACTTCCAGCTATTCGATTTCTTTGAAACTTTGCACACGTATTAAGGACCCATGACAATGCAATAATCTGCAAACAGTATCCCGTTATCCTGGTTTGGATCGCCAGGAAAAAAAATTCCATTATATTATAAAAACAACACCTGTGTTGCCATCTTTTGGCAACATTCCAAACTTTTCTCAGGTTTAGCTACTCTTGACAAAATGGCGAAGGAATTTTTTAGTGAATAAACTGGAGCATTTTAACATACATACATACATAAATGCATATCGAACTAAAAATGGAAAATAAATAATAGTTTAAAAAAACTAAAAAACACGCTTTTATATGCAACCGAACTAAAATTAGAAAATAATTTTTCATTAAAAAAATATTGTCACTTCATAGTAAAAAGCGTGGGGTGCATTTTACAATTTTTCATAACTTTTCCCTCATAGATATTGGCAAATATAATAATTATAACATTTAATATATTAAGCACCCCACGCTTTTTACTATGAAGTGACAATATTTTTTTTTAATGAAAAATTATTTTCTAATTTTTAGTTCGGTTGCATATAAAAGCGCGTGTTTTTAGTTTTTTTAAACTATTAATTTTTATTGAATTAAATTGGGCGGGTTTAATTTAGTAAGTCTCTAAATGTTTAAAATTCGGTCTCTGTTAATGGTTAGATATGATCCACTACACTTATAACATAAAGTACGTTAGCGCCAAATATTTTTAAAACTACAAAGCAGTTTTTATGCATGGTGTTTGTAGGTTTTTAGGCAATAATCAGTGATGTCAGCATTGTTGCCAAATTTTAATTAAAATGCAGTGTTTTCATACTAACGTTGGTGCGCTCGTGGACGACATTGGTAAAAAATTGTTTTTTCTTGTATGCCAAAAAATGTCTTTTGGTGCATAGAAGGATTCTTACAATTATTAAAAATAAAAATTAATTTGGTATAAAAGTTATTATAAAAAATGTTTCTATAATTTCTTCTTCATAATATGCAACATATTAATTTATTTATTATTTATTGCCTACCTTCACTGTTTTGTCAATAATAAAACATCACAAATCTTTGTTAAAAAGCATTTTAGCTGATTATTTCGATAAGAACAACAAACTATGCTCTTGTCGAGGCTTGACAAATACGCATAATTCGTTTCCATATTGACATTGAAATAGTACATAGCAATTCGACGTTAAACACATATGCACATGTAAATTCAGTGGTAATGTTATTTTATCATTTGTAATACCGTGTAAATTATGTTAAATTGGATGTAGAACAATATGCTTTTGCACCAAAATTCATTAACGATATACCCCTGGGGTATAACATGGCCCATTACCACAAAAGTTAATGTATATTACATTACAAGTGTGGAAAATGACTAATTTCACACGAGTGGGAATATTGTAGCACGAGGCGTTAGCCGAGTGCGACAAACCCACGAGTGTAAGAAAGTCATTTTCACACGAGTACTGTACACTATTTTTCCTACGACCACAAATTATTCACCAAAAAAAAAATAAATTAAAGTTTGTCTGTTCAGAAAAAATAAAAACAATTGAGAACTTTGCAACACTAGGGTGATATTTACTTTGCAACACTAGTGTGATATATACTTTTCCTCACTGCTATATAATACTGTTTTGACAATATTTTTACATCGAAAATCACCTACCTAGAAGCATTATATAACTTTTATCATTTTGGAATTTAAAAAGGCCCTCACTTAATAAAAATTGTATGGTTTTGTTAGGTAATAACGCTAATAGTTTAATACGGTTTTCTGCTATTATAAGGGTTTTTTAAAAATTATCGATTCTTACATATTTTAGACACTCTTCTAAATAAAACGTAAGTGGTGCATATCCAAAATATTCCGTTTTTTAAAAAATATCAGTAAATAAACTTACGGGACCGGGGAGTGAAAAGGGGTGCTGGGTGGGGTAAAATTGGTAAAACGAGTTAATGAAACTGAACATCACATGTAAAATTAAGTAAAAATAACAGTTTTTCCTCATATTTTTAAGAAAAAATATAAAAAATATGAAAATTGTAAATGCATAACCTAAAGTCCTTAAAGTAAGGAAAAACGACTACCAAACGTCAGTTACCATGCAAAATATGGAAAGCATTTGGCAACGTCGGAAGGGTCTGATTCTATTTATGAATGGATAAAAGAAAGTGGATTCATAAAGTGTGTATTAGCCTTAGGTTTAATTAGGGATTAAAAAAAAGATTTAACTAGTTGTTTGAGTACACGAAGAAAGAGAGGAAGGAATTTGATCTATAGGCTTTTTTTTCTCTGGCGCTTTAGGTCGAACGGTCAAGCGGCAAGGCTGCCTCTATAAAGTACGTGCTCAAAGGTAGAAGGGAGATTTTAAATTTGATCTACTTACCTGACAACACTGTGCCAGTCAGTGAAAGTTGTTTTTTGTGGTTATGTCTATTTTTGTTTATGTTTTTATTTTTTCGTAAATTTTAATAAATATAAAATAAGATGATTTTCGCTAATTTGGGTTCTACCGTTTAAGGTAAATAAAAAGTTTTTTTTACTGTCACTACAATAAATATGTCACTTGCAAACCAATAGCAGTTTTTAGAATGACATCATAATATGTATCACACCAGTGTTGTAAAGTACTTTGCAACACTAGTGCTGTAAAGTACTTTGCAACACTAGTGTGATATAACGCATTTTCTATGCATGAAATCAGTGTGCTATTTGCTATTTTCACAAGTGGTCGTAGGTTAATTTAAAGTTGTCCAAATATGACATTGGTGTGTTTAAAAAGAATGCTCGAGATTTTAAATGTTGTTCGTTCCTTTGATTAGAAAAAGAAGTATTTAGATTATAAAATGCATTTTATTTATTACTTAATTCAAACTTTAATAAACTCTTTCAAATTGTGCTTTGAAAGAAAAATTAAGCTGGTGGTGTCGCAGAAACGTGTTAAAAACAGTTGGTATGCAACACAGATATATGCGAGAGTGCGTTTTTATTTTTGATATCTGCAGGGGGTGGGTTTTCCTTTTCTTGATTTTCCGTCTGAGTGGTGGTTTTTGGTGGTGCGTCTTGTGTAACGGGGATGTTTATGATAGTAGTATTTGCGTCGTTTAGTTCTTCATTATCAGTATCTTGGTCGTTTATGAGTGGCGTAAATCTGTTTTCCACAGGTGGTGGGGTTTTCCTGAAAAATCCTGATTTTGAAAAGTCTTGGTATTTCACCTGGTGAGCTACCTTTTCTTTTCCTAGAAATTTTCGTTTTGCAGTTCTTCTTCTAGTCTTCTTTGTTGTTCTTGGTCCCTTTTGTCCAGGAGTTCCTTCTGTTTATTGATATCGACGCTGCCGATACAACCGGAGTAGCCACAAGCGCGCCATAACAATAAAAGAACGAATGAACTCCTACGCTTCAAATATTACTAAGAAAGTTTTTCAATGTATTTTTGTTTATTTAGCAAATGGGATATCCACTGCAATCACAGCCTTCTAAACTCAAAGTTTACCTAATATTGCTTATGCTGCCTAATGAAATCTCTTTGGCTTCTACTAAATATTTTTTGATACGTTTACGATCTCTCTCAACCAGATCCTTAATTTTTGCTCCAAATTCTGAAGTTGATCGAATTTTAAGATATTTTTCTTGTATAGCTCTTTCAAGATATGTATAATCAGTTTTTAATTTAAAAACCCATCTTGTGTTCTCAAAAAGTATTTTCATTTTAGATAAATTAAACGCAGAAACTAATAGCGGCATCTCTTATTGGACAACAAAGGCTTTAATAAAAAATCTTATGGGTTTTTAGATCTATTATCCAAAATAAGCTGGAAAAATAGTGCAAGGAATAGCATTCATTAGACGTAAAATACTTTTTAAAGTTCAGTCTGTCCGTAAATAAACCGCGATAACAATTATTATCTTGGGTTATAGTTAAAAGATAAATTGAAAACGTTGGCTATTTTAGGAACAAAAAATAGTAAAATATCAATGTTTATGTGCATTCCTGCTTCTAGCAGTTCCAGCCTAGCCGGTTTTCCGGTTCGCAGAAAGGACGAAGTAAGCGCCCTCCTGAGGCAAGCCGCCAGATGTTGGGGCAGGTCCTGCGGGGAGCCCACGCGTGCTTGTCTGCGCTCTTCGCGCCTCCGTTCTTCGATCACAACGTTGCCGTTTATTATAAATATTAATGGGTTTTTAGCTAGTTTTACACTTATCAAACCTCCTGGTAAATAAATTTTATCAAATATTTCAACTACAATCTTTCAAACAAATTTAACAAGGCATCCTTGAATTTCTTTAATATCCAATTTGTTGTTTTACACTGTCAAATTTCTTCAAGGTAAATTTGGTCCAACTTATTTGACAAGAAGTTTGATAAGTGTAAAACCAGCTTTTAGCAAAACATCGTAAGCGACTTACGTCAAATTTTACAGGAAACGGGTTTTTCTTCTCGTTGTTTTATTTTAGTTCTTAGTTTTTGTTTAAAAAAACGCAATGAGAAGAAAAATCGTCTTCTGTAAACCTCGCGTAAGTCGCTTACGATGTTTTTCGATAAATTTTGCCTCGATGTTATACTTTTTGGCTACAATTTTAAAAATTATTATCATTACAAAAAGCCGTTGAATTTAAGTTAATAGATTACAGAAAAAATTCTGTATGCTTTAGGTACACAGTCCAATTTCAATTTAATGTTGTGGTTACGGGCAGCGCCACATCTAGAACTGCGGATATTAAAGAGTGATTTTTCACTGCTTATCGCCAGGCGCAAGTAGCAGCTACCAAAATGATTTGTTAATAACCGGTGATTGGTAGCAGCGACTGCGATCGCAGTCACACCTACCACAACATTAAACGGCGACTGCGATCGCTGGACGGTACGGTGACTGCGATTCAATGATTCTAACCTCTTTCGTTTATGTTTGACGTGATTATGCATGTTTACGTTAGTGAAACGGAATGCGAATTGGCTTGCTTACCGGTTGATAACATTTTTTTTAATCAATTTGATTTGTTAATAAATCTATCGCGAATGGGCGCCTAAAAATATGATCAAAGCGTTTATAAAAAATTAAAATATTTGATATACTTCAGTGTAATGTCCGTTTTTTTATATCTCATTTTACTTATATGCCAATACAAATCAGTAATTAAATAATATGTATATTAAATGACACAATGTACTTAAAAATTCTATATTTTTTCTTCATTCAATTTTAACAAGGTTAACTATGATTTTATTTATGAAAATTTTAGCATGTTCCCGTAAAGAGTAATAATATCACAGTTTTCAGTTGCAGCTATTTTTAGATAGCAGTAGCAGCGATCACCGATATCAAAATATCACTGTTAAGCCCACCGTTATTTCATTGTTAGAACTACTAATAGGTAGATAATCTATTTAATTTATTTTAGATACCTTTTACATAACCTAAAAACCAGCCATACTTGCTACTACTAACTCTACAGATCCCAACAACTTTTGACTTTGTTCGTTCTTTTATCCCTAGAGTTTCTAAAATGTAAAACCAGCTGTCCGCAGAGATCTCCCGTCTTCCCCAATTCTTCAAGCATTTAAATTCCGTGGTACCTCTCTTATTTCTAGATTATCTAGACAGCAGCGGGACTCCGTGTACTGCAGGAGCGCATTCAGATTCGACAAAATTGGCGTAAACTTTACCCCAACCTTGACCTTGGCAAATGAATTTGTTCCTTATGTTGGTTTTGATAAGGTCTTGCTTATTGCGCATGTCGGACAATTGCCAGGCGTCGATTCTGAATGTGTCCCAGTATTCTACAAATCGACTTTATTCTTCCTCACTCGCACTCTGTGTTTAAGAAAACACGCTTGAAGTCGATCAAATTGTTCGCCTATAAGCGAGGTCTCCAAACGTGTCGAATTCTACCAAAATAAATTTAGGTGTTCGTTAATTTGCTATGATTTATATATTTATTTGGTTGTTTTTGTGTTATTAAAATGCAATATAGTAATTTAGGTAAACAACAGCAACAAGAAATCATAGCCTCGTTATTTTTTAAGAGACAATTATTCTCTTCATAACTATGCATTTAATATTTAATTTAAGAAAATTGTATGTACTTACTTTTTGTAATAATAATTCTTTTTAATTTCTTAGTCATTCAAATTCATTATTACTTTTAATTTTTAATAATTTCTATTAAATTTATTTGCAAACTGTCAGGGTTTTAATCTAGTGAGACATAAACCGTTTGTTTTAGTTGATGTCGCGTTTACTGTTACATTCCATAAATTGATATTTAAGTTTATTGTAGTAGGCTTGTAACAAAACACTAATTTAAAGTGTGAAAAAAGCTTCGAAGTGTTAAAAAGTTACTTTTTTAACACTTTATGTAGTGTACTAGAATGGAGTACTTTAACTTCATGTTAATGATTAAAAAAACAGCATTTTTTAACGGTCGTGGAAAAATTAATTATGTTGTTTTTACAATGACAGAAAAATTTAATTTTTAGTTCTAGCCATGTGTTTATTGTCCAACCAATGTGACCTTGATTTTTGCAAAGATTCACAATTGTATAAAGCTAATTCGGTATTGAATTTTTACTTTAGATAAATTGGTTACATATTTTTGCTTTACTGATTTAAATTATTCACAGTAGGGAACATTGATAGCTATTTATTTGAAAAAAAGGTTAAGTTAATCTTCAGAAAATTTAATTTCATTAAGGGAGGGAGTATCCGCTAGACATAATAACTGCTAATGCCATAGTTCAAAATTTACCCCAAGAGTAAAAGAGAATAAAATTAAATAAAAGTCGATTAAAATCCTAACCTTTTTTGTCCGTATCTAATTCGCAATAGCTGTATGTGTGTCCTTTTTCATCTTGCATAGTTAAACAGAGAAGTTTTAGTTCACATATAAACATTTTACGAACATTTCCGAGGTTTAATCTATTGTGACACAGAGTATGAAAAAGTGCAATTATCGACTTCTCGAGTAGAAATCTACAATAGAAAGCGAGGTGTAAAATTCTATAGAGCACGGGGTCCCGCTGCTGGTTCCCATATAAATATATGCCCGTCTACGCCACTGTGATTGTATGTAGCCTTACACCTTCTCAAAAATAGTACTAGTTTTACTCGCTACGTGTTCGTAGTATCTTTTATTCACGTTGGCAACACCTACGCACAGCCAGACCGGCCTAATCCTACGCAGAATACATTAATAGTGACAATGCAGGATTTGCAGAATGCGGGGGCTTAAGAAAGTCTGCAGGCTTAATATTATTTTTATTGGCCATTATTGTTTTCGATGCAGCAGACTCAGACGGTTAGTTAGACTCGCAGACGGCGTATTAATTGTGACAAATGGTAGACGTAATTACGTTTTCAGACAAATTATGGTGTTTAGGTTCAATGCCATTTATAGCATCGGAATTGACAAGTTACAAATTGACTGTTAGAAATATCAGTATTATTGCAGTAAATCTGCCCAAGTTTATTACTATATTTAAAAAAAAAAAAGTAGTTAAAATGAATTGTTTTTCCTACTGTCTCATTATACGATATATTCAATTATTTTTATAAAATATATTAAAATAATACTGATTATTTCCTCTATTATTCCTTATGAAATAGACCAATCAAAGACAGTGAATACCTTAAGTCCCCCCTCCCCCGCTCCATTTGGAATGATGGAATGATAGTAAAAATATGTGAGCAAGCTGCCCCTGTTATATTAACTCTAAATGGCAAGGTGATAGTTGAGCACACTTTCGGATTTTTTTAATTGAAATGGTGGTCGAGTAATACCCTATTAAAAAAAAACAATAATTTCGCCCTTTTGTTGTGACGACCCCTATGTGTACCGGACTGTTTTTAGTTTTTAGATGTCAATATTGACTGTTAATGTCATACTGCTTTTTAAAATATGCGTTAAATATGACTTGAAATTACCCATAAGGGCAAAGCTAACCAATTTTATATGCATATTTTAAAAAGCACTATAACAGCAAGAGTCAATAATGACATCTAATAGAAAAGAAAAGGTATGTAATAAACATTGCTATTAAAAGTTACTGAATCAAAGGTTTTAAACATTAAAGTAAAAAAGACCTTTAAAGTGAGATTTTACTTGACGACCATTTCCATAAAAAAACAGGACGAAAGTGTGTCCAGCTGTTATGTTGACCTATAAAATGCAGACCTTGTTTGTTGTTTTTTTTAAATGTCATCACAATAAACGAAACAGTTAGAATTTAGAAGGGGGAACGCACACATAATTTTAATCGCTAATTTAAACAAAACTCAATTTTTTTTTAATATTGAAAATGTCTTTTACTTTTTTAATGAACGTTTTAATTTTTATTTACATACAGGGTGTTATGGAAATACTTTAATATATTGAAATGGGTGACTCCTGAGACAGTGTAGAGACACACTGAGTACTTTTTTGTTTAATTCAAACTTTTTTACAATTTGTAAAAATACCTTCTTTTCACCTATCTGCTACGTCCCTGGTTACGTAAACACTATAAACACCGTAGCCCGTTCGTTAGTAACAGACAGTAGACGACTTTGTTTGCGATGTTGCCAAACGTCCTATTTTATACCCAATAAACGATATAAATACATAATAGAATAAAAAGGTAAAATGTTATTATATTCTATTTTTTTATAAATTTACTTTAAAAAATTATTAAAAGCCTTATATCAAAATAAATTGTAACAAAAAAATATTTAAATAAAGGTCGATTTACCTTCAATACGGAATATGTTCAAAATGCCCTCCGTTTGATTCCAAACATGCATTTATTTTCCGCTGCATACTGTTTCTCACACGCGCAAAAATGTTTTCATTGTTTCTTATTTGCTGAGCCGCTAGTTCCACACGATTTCGCAACTGTTCTAAACTGTTAATGGGTTCACTATAAACAAACTCTTTCATAGTTCCCCACAAAAAAAATCGCATGGATTAAGGTCGGGAGACCGAGGAGTCCATCGAATAGGTCCACGGCGTCCAATCCACCTATCTCTAAAATTTTCATTTAAATATTCCGTGACTATTCTCGCGTTATGACAAGGTGCTCCATCTTGAAGTAGCCACATTTGTCGTATAACGGCTAAAGGGACATCATCTAATAAATTGGGAAGGTCGTTCTGCAAAAAAGCCAAATAACCTTCCCCATTTAGCCTTGCTGGCAAAATATGGGGACCTATTAGTTGATTGTCTATAATACCAGCCCAAACATTAATAGAAAATTTTTCTTGATGGTGCGTTTCGCGGAATGCGTGTGGATTTTCTACGCTCCAAATATGCGTATTGTGTTGATTAAACATAAAAAAATTATATCCATCATTGGATATCAAAATGTATTTTCTTTAACCTTTGTTTGGTCGTCGTGCTTTCTTAATTTTTTAAAAGCAGAAATGTTATTTATTTCAACTCAAGTGAAAAATTTTCTAATCTAGTAGAAACTGCGCTATTTAATATTGATGAACAACCGTCCCCTTATACCCAAAACGATAAAGCAGTTTTGCTTTTCATTTTTAAAAGAAGAAGAAAAAAGGGCAGAACCTCTTACTTTTTAAAATTGAGCAATACATTATGTGTGCATAATTAAACATCATGAAACGATTTACCTCAAAGAAAAACCAATCCCCATAATAAAAAACTGCAAACGTATTTCTGTTAAATAAGAGCATTTTAAATTTTTAATATATTTTTTAATTTTTATTAGATTTTGTCTTTTTTTGCTTTTTATGTAACTGTACTTAAGCCATTATTAACAAAAAATGAGAGAAAGGGATATATACACAAGGTGTCCAAGAATATGTAGGCAATTTCTCGGAAACATATGGAACACGTAAAAATAATGTGACAAGTTCCTATAAATTTTTTTCCTTAAGCCCCTCTTTACAGAGATATGTGCCCTTAAAGGACGCCGCTGGAAATCGGTTTTTCTTGAATAACTTTTATATACTTGGTATAATGAAATAATTTTTTAATATGATAAATACAAGTCAGGGCCTTTTAAAATGGTGTCCTTGTAAAACATTAGTTTGCCAGGGGAGGCCTAACCCTTGCACAATAGTTGTAATTATTTTTACACCCTGTATAATAAAGCAATGATATAAGTATTTTCGGAAAGCTTAAATACTTAGCTAAAAAAGATACTCTTGTTAAATGTCGATAAATTCAAGCCTTTTCGACAAATACAAGTTTTTGTTTAGTACTGACATCTAAAACAAATACAATAAGTTAATCTGTTAAAAATGAGACTAAAAAAACTTATAAAAAAATTTTTTACACGAAACTAAAAATATTGTTGCAACATTGTGAAGGGTCACATAATCTTCGAAAATTAAAGCTAGGGAATGCATAAAATAAAAGTGAGCCCATGTCAAACCGACAAACAAAATTATTAAATGCAAACCTATTTAATGAATACTTTGTTTTTCTCGAAAACGCTTTATTTTATCGATATCGGACAGGGGTATTTTTTTAGCTAAGGGTTTATGCTAATTAAAAATAATATTTTTATTCCTTTATTATACAGGGTGTAAAAATAATTACTACTATTGTGCCCCTGGCGAACTAAGGAAGGTTTTTTACAAGAATACCGTTTTAAGGACTTTTAACTGGTATTTATCATATTAAAAAATATTTCATTATATCAAGTGATATAAAAGTTATTAGGAAAAACCGATTTTCAGTGGCGTCCTTTAAGGGCACATATCTATGTAAAGAGGGACTTAAGGAAAATATTTTATATGAACTTGTCACATTATTTTTATATGTTCTATAAGAATCCGAGAGATTGCCCACATATTTTTGGACACCCTGTATAAACGCCGGAATAACATTTCTTATGTGAAATAGTAATTAGTTAAAAGAAATGTTTAGTTAAATTTGAATTTAGGTATTAAAGCTGGTTTTAAACTTCTTGTCAAATAAGTTTGATAAAAATTTTTGCTACAATTTGTTTAAAGGCAGAAGTATAAAATATGAAATTATATGACAAACTTCTTTGAAGCATATATCAGGGTAAATACCAAACACCACACCAATCTCGATAAAATAGCGGTTAAGTAGTTGCCCACTGTTAATTTTTAATTCATTGGGTTATATGGGTTGGTAGATTTCAAGTGTGGCATCAAATATTTGAAAAAAAATACGGCGTTTTATAATACTTCAAACAAATTTGACAAGGCGACCTTGAATTTTTTGACATCCAATTTTCTGTTTTACATTATCAAATTTATTTAAGGTAAACTTGGTCCAACTTATTTGACAATAAGTTTGATAAGTGTAAAACCAGTGTAATACTTTAAACACATCTTTATTTATAAACAAACGCATAGAATTGTACCTGTCAGCTAATGAAATTCAAAACCATAATAAGAGTTAAAACTCCTATGGTAAACGAAATGCAGTAAAGCTTTTTAATAACCGGGTGGTCCTCATATTGATATGTAAAAGCACTCATGCAAGGGGACAACGTAAAAGGATCGCTTCGAGTTTTTACTTTTTGCCAGCATCATGTCAATTTATAAAGTTACGCTTTAAGTGTAGCAAACTTTTTATTATGCTCCGATGATTTCATAGCTTTAAATTTTTATTTTTACTGAAATATGATATTAAAAGTTATTTTTATACATTTCCGGTGCGTTTAGTTACCCTTAAAAATTGGAAATAATTATATTTATTACATTAATAAAAATGGCATTCCAAGGCAAAGCTTCATTCATTATCATTGGATGAGTGACCATACGTCCCGATTTCGGCGGAATAGTCTCGCTTTTGAAATACTGTCCCGCGTCCCGCCGTTTTAAAATGTCTCGATTTTGGTGGGAGTGGGTGTAAACTAAAAACACAAAAGGTTTTCCTTGAGTGAGTTTTTTGTCTTCAAGAATTTGGGAGATGAAAAAATATACTTTATGAATGAGTTGACACCTTTCAAAGGGAGGACCTTTTTGCTATTTAAAAAATTTTGGGGGACAAATTTCCATCTTATTTAATTTTTCCCATTGTCCCGATTTCAATCATTGGAAATGTGCCCACTTTACATTGGAGATCAACCCACCGTGGAAAAATGGAACAGTCGTACACAGTATGTCCTTTTAAACACTGAACATTGACCATACGTTGATTATTTATTAATATATATTTACAGAATAGTGTCATTAGTTTAATGGTTCTCTGCAAAGAAATCTCACCTTTATAATTAAGTAGTTTAATTAAAATTTATATTTTTTGATTTAATCGTATTTAACAAAAATCCCTCAGATAGATCATGAAATTACAGATCAATTCTCATTAGGAGATTTAATATATTATCCAAGCCCAACATTATTGGGTTATCAGTGTAAATATTCCACCATCAGTGATTTTTTCAAATTGAAGTAGGCTGCTTAATAGTTCGCGACGGTAAGAGGCAATTTTAAATTTAAATATCTTTAAAATTTGTTGTATTAATTTATCATGTCTTGCTATTATATATTTGGGTAAACTGTGAAGGCGTAGTGTGTAACCATACTATTTTATTGAAAATTATCATTTCTAATTAGCCACAGAAAAGCTACAAGTCCATTATCAGTGTCAAATGTCAATTAGCTGATTTTTTAGTTACTTGTTTTTGTTTTTAATAGCCGGATTCAAATTAGCAATTCAACAAAATGTAAGCTTCAATAAACTGTATATGCTCCGATTTTTTACACAGACATAATCAAACAAACAAAAAAATATAATTAAGTTATTGGAAACCAAAGCAGACCATTGCACAAAATCATAGGAACATCTTATACCTAAAACAATTATTTACTTTTATCAAAGTTATATGGCATCATTATTTATTCTATAGTGAATACCTGGTTGCCTATAGTAAAACGATAAAATAATAGAATTAAAAGCTCTGTAGTTAATGCAGCAGTGTTCGCAATATAGTTGCTGAAGTACGAGGATGATTTGATAAATTCTTAGGCTAACAATTAAGATACACATTTATTATGTTTAGCAGCTGGTTAAAATGGAATTTTGAAAATTTGTTAACTTATTAAATTCTGTATGCCCAATACTTTTCAAATACCAAATTTGGTAAATGTAGTTTAAGTGGTTTTTAGGATATTTAGGAGTTGCGGTACTTTTTACTAACCCAGTTTGTGAATTTTATTTATGAATAAGATTTAACTTGACCATTAAATTTTTATATTTGGGCGATTCTCTGTAAACTCGTAATCGGCTTGTCCCGACCGATTTTTTCAAAAAGTAATTAAAGTATATAAATAAATATCACTCATTAACTCCTAATGACACTTTAATCCTAAAACTTTACGGGCCCATTATTTTAAGAACCATAACTATTTAAATTTTTTTAGGGGTGATAAAACCTCTTAAAATACAGTCCCCTGGCTGTCCCCAACACTGTATTTTCACCCAAAAAAAAAATTGTTAAAATTACATATGTACATTAAACAGTTAATAAGGGGTGATTCATTACTACGTACTTTAAAAAATAACTTTATTAATTATAATTTATTATCATGCGAAAGAACTATATACAATTATTTGTTATGGCTTTCAAATGTTGGCCTTAACTGCGCCTAAAATGGTCTGTTCTTAAGCTCAATTTCCGAGCGCCAAATCAATTCGCTAGAGTCATGACGTACACTCGCAGCTACTGCCGCTATATTTTCTGCACTACGTGCTGGATGTGACTCATTTGGTTAAGAATTATCTAATAATTAAAATTGGAGTTCAAATTTTTGTGATGGTACAGCAAATAGTCGGCTTAGTACGCCGATTATGCGTGGACCGTAAGTTGCCCGAAGCGCAGGAAACACATTTCTCGGAGAATGATGATTTTCATAATACAGTTTAACAAGTTTTAGACGTTGTGCCGGGGGCTATGTCATTTTAGGATAAATTGTCAAACAGTACTGAACACAAATACCATAACAGTTTGAAATTTGGACCTCTCATCTATCTAAAAATACCTACTAGAAAAAGTACCTCTAAATTAATCCACCCCTTATATTGTAAAGAAATTTATTTAAATTATATTTTCGTAAAACCAGGTCCTATTACTAATTGTATTATATTTGGTAAACACCTGTAAAGTTTCTCACCAAAATTTTTAAACAGTCTCCTGCCTGCATATTTAAAAAAATATATAATTACAAATGTTTTTAGTAAAATAAAACGCAAATTGTTGTAAAGTTGACATCCTTGCCGAATGCAATGTTCTTTAATGTTTTTGACAAATTTTAAAAATATTTACCAGGACAGCATTTGTACGAGCTTACAGAGAAATGCCCATTTATTAATTAATTGACTATTAAAATACATCTAAATTTATTGATTTAATTTAACTCTCGATCGTAATGTAATGAAAAAACGACGAAGTTAACAGATAATATCTGGCATATTTTGGCATCGGAAATGTAAATATTTCGAAACTGTCGCGATATAAAATAAGTAAGTAAACACATTACTTGACTTATGCGATGTTTTTATGTACCTACGCGATAAATCCGCAAATTAAAATCGTATGCTTGGCTGGTCCTAGATGATGAGTCTAAAATTGCATATTTTAAGGTTGAATTAATGTCTTACAAGGCATGTTTCTATTCAATTAGTTTTCGTTGTAGTTTTCATGTTTTTGTTCTTTAATTTAGCTTTATCTTAACTTGCAGTTATTAAACAGGGTGATTCTTAACTACAGTACAAAACTTAAGGAACCGATGTTTTTATAAAAAAAAGTTGCTAATAACCTATGACCGTTCCTACAAACATATGTTCGGAGTAAAAAAATCCATATTTTTAAATATCTTAAAATTTTGTACACCTATTTAATGTAATAGGGCTCTTGTAAAGTTATACCTTGATTAATATTATTGGGTCCTGTGGCGTCACAATAAGCACCACAAAATTGAGAAAAACACGCCACTGACTTTGTATGCAGTTTTATTTTCTTCTGGGATTTAGCAATTAAAACTTTTACTTTTCAGTCTTCTATTTCTCTTCGCATCTAGCTTCGTTTTCGAGAAGAAAAATTAAAGCTACTTTGGATTCTTCCAAAAGGACCCATAGGCAACATGAGAAAAAATAACAATAAACAATAATTTACCTTAAAATAAATGACCAATCATGTAATTTATCGGCAATCATTATTTTCCTTATTTACAAAGGTCAAAAATGTTTTTTTTATAATTTTGGGTTTAGATTTTTTAAATTTAAAAACTTTAAAATAAGTCAGTGGCGTACTTTTTTCCCCGATAATATTGGCTGTTTCCCAGTCTTTACACAGAGTATTTGATTCCATCATTCTCGACATTGATAAGTTTAAGGAATAATTTGTTTTAGCAAATGGCAGCGCAAATACTTTTTATACTCAAGATTTATTAAAGCACTGGACAATTAATTTTGTTATTAAAACTATACAGGGTGATGATGTGCAGGGCTCATGCTTGCCAGGTGATGATTGTCGTACTTAGCATGCTATGACTCATCACTATACAAATTTCTAGCCTTACGGGGAAAACTTTACTAGCTCTGAGACTATTATTAATAATTTTCATACTATTAAATAGGTATCTTTTCTAAAAATAACGGTATAAAGGTCCATGGACTAGGCCTACGGGGAAACTACGCGCATATCATGTAGATCGTGACTTATAAGCGCTATAGGAATGGTAGGTCTTAAAGAAAAATCACAAGAACCATTTTTATAACGAATTTTAAGATCTACAACTTGTGTCTGTGAGATTTTTTCGATAAAACTCCAGTTTTTGAGAAAATCACAAAAACCTAAAACTTTAACCTTTGACCTTTAATGAGTGTCAAACCACACATGGGATCGATGGGAACTTTTGGCACTTTATTGGTAACGGTAAACCCAAGGTCCCTACAAAAATTTGGCTTTGTCAGAAATTGCGTTATTTGATCTACATTTTTATGCTTAAATTGACCGGATAACTTGTCAGACCGTAAGTGTTGCTGTCACGAAACCATAGGGCTTAAAACTGACATGTTTCTGGTGTTGGACTGGGCTAACGCGTCACTTTTTTGTCGGACGATAGCGTCCGTATAGGTTATAATACACAATCTTTTCGTTAAAATCAAAAATAAGAGTGTTTTTATCACAAACCCTAAAAGCTTAGAAATGACATGTGTGAGGGAGGAATAAGGATTAAAGCGCCGGTTGTATATAATATGGCGATATGAGTATTCGTGGTCGACTCGTCAAAAGGAACCCCCTAAATATGTTTTAAAAGTGTTGTTATCATGAAGTTCACTTCATTGATGGCTCAGGGACTATATACCATATCAGAAACCAAAACATTAAACGGCAATCGGTGACGGAAACGTCATTCTATAAAGTCAGCTTTACTACAACTTTATTTTTTTGCAAAATTACTTTTTTTAATGATATTTTCATATATTTAAAATTTTAATTTATTTCTGTAATTAATTATTCTAAAGTATTTATCCTTTTTTTCAGGTAAGTTCCATCTTCAATTATTGTGTGATCATTATTTCGTTTCAAGTAAGTTTATATGGTAAGACAAATTATCTTATATTTTACATACTTATTTTTAAGGAAAACACCTGTAGTAAAATTAAGGGTATGATAGATTAAAATCAGTTGAATAAAATCTTTCCTCTTCTTTAAATGACCTATTTAAAATACGTTTTAGGTTTCAGTCATTATTAACCACTAAAAACATACTATTTCTCCACGATGTATTTCATTAAGCTTACCTATGATTTCTAAATAAAAACAAAACAAAAAAGATCAAAAGAGAAACATCATTTTTAGTAGAAATAAAAGGTAAACTTTATAAGAAAACATTTAATGTTATAGTGCGAAATCCGAATAGCAGAGTTGGAACGAATACTGAAAATCGGTATTCGAATACGAATACGAATACCGGAAAAGAAAGTATTCGAATACCGAATATTTGAATACTTGGACAAAAGGAAGTATTCAAATACTCGGTATTTACGAATACCCGAAATCGGCATTCGAATACTGGAAAAAGAAAAAAGGCAATAATTAAAAATTTGAAGACCAAAAAACAGGTCCTGACCTCATTTTTTCCTACTTTCTGTTCCCTTTTGGTATCTACTCGTGACAATTTGGTATTTGAATACTGCTTACACATTTCGGTATTCGACTACTCGGAAAGCCGGTATTCGAATACTGAAAACAAGTATTCCTCGAATACTTCAAAAGTATTCAAATACAGAATCCCGAATATTAACCAAAAAAGTATTCTGCCGAATACCAAACACACAAATGTATTCGAATACCGGCAAAATGTATTTAGAATACTGAGTATTCGAATACGACCTAACTTTGCCGAATAGGAGGTGATCTTCACCCATCTGTTTACCGGATAAAAACTGTTTTATATTAAAGATAGTATTTAAACAAAGGTATCGCCATAGGGTTGCCTAAAAAATTTGGTCTAGGTCATATCATTTTTTTTGGCCACCCCAAGTCAATACATTTGTTTAAATACTATCTTTAAAATAAAACAGTTTTTATCCGGTAAACCGATAGGTGAAGGTCGCCTCCTATTCGGATCTTAGACTATTGGTTTCTTTTCCGAAAAGCTGAATTAACTTTATAAAAAAATATTATTAAATGTTTATATAATTAAATAAAAGTTTTAAAAAACAAGTATTGTTTTGGTCTATTAAAGTAATAACTTATTTTTATCGATATTTCTTCCGTTGATTACTTAAAATTCCAGTTGCGATAAAAATAAAATATTCATTTCGATAGACCATTGCAAATATCGCATTTCGATATTAATATTAATTACAAATAGCTGAATCGACAAATACGCAATGGTGTGTAATAAAATACCGAAGAAGCAATAACCAGTTGGCTAGTATATATAAATGATAAGATATACAATAAAAACTATAATGATTATTGTATGGTACTAGAATTTGAACTTATACTAATTTTATTGTTTAAAATACTTTGGGTCGAAATATTCTTGGTCTTTCTATTTCTTTATTACTACGAACCTATTTTATAGGTTAACTAAAACAAAAAATGATAAACCAATAGTTAACTCATGCTTCGATTTCGGAGTAACATAAATATTGGTTAACTAAAAGTTCTCAAGTAAACCGCGCCTTGTGAAACAGTATTTTTTAAATAACCATTGCTCATTTTTTAACCTACTGGTTACTCTATATTGTCAAATTTAACCTTAATGTCTAGTACAGGTTTCGTAGGAATTCTGAATAATTTTTCCCACATTTTTTTTTTGTTACTGGGTCAATAATATAAAATTATGAATTATAATATCTTATATAGAAGTTAAAACAATGGTTTGAAGTAACAATAATTATAAAATAATCCATTTACAGAGCCTAAAATTTTGAGTCGATGTCGCTACCAAAGCCCAATCAGTGTGTCATTAGACATGCAGTTGATACATTATGGTTTTAACTTCCTTTTTGATAAGAAGTACCTAATAGTAAAAGGAATCCCCGTTCCAACTTTAATTTTCAGAGGTGATTGGATAATTCAAGTTTTGTTTTTTAAGTAAAAAATGAGTAAGAAATGGTATAAAAATGTTATATTTTTTTGCTGGCAGTGACAATGTTATAGAGGTAATAGAGACAAAAAGCAACGCCATAAATATCCACACTTATACCTATCCGTATACGAGAGACAATACGTCGGCGATCAAAAAAGATTTAAAGTACAGCGTTATTTTAAATTCTTCATGCAACCACCTAAATCAATTTTGTTCAGGGTTTGTATTCTAACCTAACAGGTGTCAAACAGACGCCTAACAGTTTTTTCCAACGGTTATTTTTCGTTATTATACTGCTCTTTATTACGTGTTTAATTTACCGATGGATGCAATTTTGGATCCAATGTTTTTATGTTTTAACTCACTTGTCAATCAATCAATCAATCAATGAATCAAATTTTATGGTTATGAATCTTCTTCTTTTCCAATTTGTCTCTAACATTAAGTACGATATTTTAATTTAATTGTGTTTTTTTATTCGCCCTATAGAATACTTAAACCAGATATTTGCCAATAATACCGCAGTACGGTAACAATATTTGTGGGAAATTGTATCTCTATTAGCTACCTACACGAGTTATATTTTTACCATCCACCATAAATGACCTTGATTTTATTAATAATATTTTTGTAATTACAGAAAAATATTCTATTTTCAAAGATATACAGAGGTTTTTTTTTTATTCAATTGACTATCTCACAAAATATGGACTAGATGTTAATCGTCAATGAGGTATATTTACGGCAAAAAGTAGGAAGGTGCCATAGGTAATCCACAGTTGTACAAAACAGGTTTGAACCACCTATTTGCATGCTGTTCCGCGGCGGTGGCGGTACAAAATATGGATGCACGTTTCAATTTTTTCTTAGGAAAGCTGCTGTATATTTTGTGAAAAACCTGGTTAAATCGTTGACAGAGTGACTCGTTAACAGGCTCTAAGGATATTCTGAGCAAAATTCGGTTAATAAAAACAGCATGGCGGAACGAAATCAGTTAGGTATTTTACAACTGTTCCGCGTCTTTTGTGTTGTTCAAAATATAAGAAAGGAAAGTTAAAATTATTGAATATTTTGTTTTGTTTTCGTAAAATACTTCACTTGGGTAGGCTTTAATATTATATTACTAAAAAGATCATTGTTTATTATATTTAAATTAACTTTGTTAGGTGGTACCTTCTTTGTACCACCGAAACTTAAAGGGATTTTTTAAAATTTTTATATAAAAAAAATCTTATTTTTACCAGACAATAAATTACTATTTTCGTTTAGTTCATATGAATATGAAAGAGTTTTATAGGGAGAAAGAATATTGGTGTGAAATGGAAGAACCATTACATTTCTATATTGATTTTAAAGTAAATATTTTAGACATTGCGAAAGAATTACAGCCTTCTATGTCTGTATCCTAAAATACTAAAATATTTTTTTTAGACAGCGATAAAATGTTAATTTTCTCTTTGGGAAGTACAAAAGAAATGGTACAGAATTGCACAATTCTGAAATAACAGTAAAATATTAAGAGTTTTCAGTATGATTTAATATTTCTAAACGTACTCCTCCACATATATTCACAAAATACATTGGCTTGCCAGATCTTATAAAGGATATTCTAAATCCTACTTTTTTAATGTTTTTCACATATTTATAAATAAATAATCTATTTGCTTGGGTTTTTATTTCCAAGTTAAAAAGGTTTTTTTTGCTTGCGGCTTGGTGGTATAAAAAGTGTACCACACCATTAAAGGGAAAATAATTAAAAAAGCGAAAATATACATAAAACTTTTTTTTATATCTATTTGATGTGTTAGATATTATTATATTTATATCTTTAAAATAAAGAAAAATCCGCTCCACTAGGGAATTTTTTTCTTTGTTTTTACTGCTCCTTAAAGAGTTAAATTCAGTTCTACTGAACTGAGGTTAGGCCGAAAATTTCAATATTTTGTGTATTCCTTTTACCTTGTAGAACCGTTTTCTCAACTGTCAACTTATATCTATTTGATGTATATGATATTATTATATTATATTTTTAAAATAAAGAAAATCCGCCCCACTAGGAATTTTTTTCTTTGTTTTACTGTTCTTAGTGAGAGTTAATCAGCTCTGTACTGAACTGAGGTTAGGCCTGAAAATTCTCAACATTTTCAGGCCTCCCTTTAAGGAGACGAAACTTGTTTACATTTGATTACGATCAGACATTAAAAATTTCTCCGATTTGACTGGACTATTTGCTTTCAAGATAATTTTGCTTAAGTCATAGGGCAAGCGCTAGTGCCACTTTTGCTATTTTATATTAAAAGTCTTGGCTTTTGCCATGCTTGCATTTATTTGTTAATACAATTTTTACTGGTAATACTATATAAGAATATCGTCTAAACTTTAAGGTGATTTTGATATCAGAATTCTATTATTATGTTCATATTAAATTATCATTAAATTTGATTATTTACAGGTTTTTCTTTTGTTTTAAATCACGGAAAATTGACTAAACAACCTGACAACGTTGCTACGGGCTATAGCCTCCAAGCGGGCTCGAATTGGCTAGTCTCGTAGCATTTTTATCACTTCTCATGCGCCATTACTTGCAGCGTTGCCTTGTGATAAATGGTTGTTTTGGTGATTTTCTCAGTTTTTCATGTGTCTTATAGTGTTTTTGTGTAAATTATTGGACAATATTACCGACAATGTGGTTCGTGAATGCCAAGTATGCAAAAAATAGACTTTTTAAACCCCAATGTGATGTGTCATTTCACAAGTAAGTAAACATATGTTTGTTTTGTAATTCATTGGCGTCGCATCGTTGTTGGCGTAGTCTGTTAGTATTTATTTCTTTATGAGATACATAATAATATGTTTTAAATTATTTCATATACATAACTTATTTACAAATGACTAATTATGATATTAGTGCCATTTTCTTTTATGAGAATAAATCTTAAATTAAATGATGTACTATTATTTGTAAAACTGCCTTTAAGCAAATGTAATACATAAGTGGTTATTTAAAAATCCTCATTCTATCTTTTTAATTCCTGATTTACATACATACACACGCACACTCACCAAAATATACTAAATTATTGATTAAATAAATGTTGCTAGTGGAAAAAATATTAATATAGTGGATGCTATATAAATAGGAGATTCTGTTGATTTTTTTGGTATTTTGATTGTGTTTTTATACATGTTTAGTATGTAGTTTTTACTGTAGGGTTTATTTATTTGACAATATAAATATTAAAATTTTTATACACGTTTAGCCAATTCAAAAGGTTCATAGGCAATACGTAAAAAGAAGACGGTCTAAGGCGTGTAGTACACTAACAGGAAGACATTAGACAAAGAATGCCGGCATATAAACATGGTAATGAATCTGTCCCACATTGTTCTTGCTTTAGTTGTCTATGAACCTTTTGAAGTGACAAAACATGTATATTCGTGTATTTCTTATGTTTACTGAAAAGCAAATAAAAGTATATTTATATTTATGTGTTATTTATTTACCAAAAACCTCTTCATGAAATAATTATCGTTACTTTTTTGTTAAAAATAATATTATTTCAATAACAAGTTGTTTTTTTACTTTTTGCAATAAATGAAAAATTGCCAATAAGAGACATTTTAAAATTACTTATCTTTCTTATTTTGGTCTTAGTCCTAAATTTAAGAAAATCAAGTTTTTCCTACCTTAAATCCAGAGCTTTTAAAATTAAACAAAAATTTTTTAAATAATGAAACTTCTAAACAAAAAAATATACTAGTATTAAAAGTGGTATTTTTCGCTTATCGCTATATTGTAAAGTTCTTGCCAGTTGAGAAGATGCCACGGCGTCACCAGTTCTGTCTCAGTTTCAACTATTCTCCTTTTTGTTGCTCGCACACGTTGTAAACGACGCGTTTAGACAGCGATAGTTGATTGCCGTCTTTATTTGTGTGACGCTTGTGGCACCTTTGTAACTGGTTTTTAGTCTACTCGAAATAACCTTTGTGTTGTTTTGTAAATGCTTAAATTCAGTCAAAAACAAAGTGCATATCACAAATATTACCCAAAATCTAAAATGGCAAATTTGGTGAGCATGAATGAAAGTAAAGAATATTTGTGTCCAGTAATAATAAAAAAATTGAATGCTTGTTTGCTAAAGGTTAAAGCACACAAGGCGCTTAGGTCTCGGTACTCTCACGGACCGATCAAATAATTTACATGCATTTTAAAAGAATTACCTTGAATGATGTTTAAATACCATGTAAGATATTTGATCGGTCCTTGATCGTACCGAAACCTGAGCGCCTAGTGTGCTTTTATAAATTACGAACTAGTTAGTGCAAATCGGGTATTATCATAATCAGTCAGTTCATTTATAAGTAAAGTATGTGTAGAATGGCGAATGCGCAACCGAATGTAAGGGTTGGTAAAACATCAAGTCTTTTAAAGGAATGCATATTATTTTGTATGATTAATAGATTAGAATACTTTTAATACCATAATAATTTGAAATAAAAAGATCATGATTTTCAATCTATTATTTAAAATATTCTGAATTTACCATGTCTAGTTAGTTACTAACTAAAATTTCTTGGTTTAAAATTATAATATATGGGCATCATATTTTACATTGCAAGCACAAAAAAGCCATAAACTAGCAAGCAAAATAAAATGGCGTCCAAAAAATTAGGAATATACGTTTTTAGTAATACAATCTTTTAAATTAAGCTACATATCCAGTTTTTATTCTATATTTTATTTATTTTTTAAATGTTTATTCCTTTATTTAAAATAAAAAAATAAACACACACAAAAGGGGATTTATCAGTATAAAAAGGGCTAGGCGATGTCTGGGATAATTTTCGCTCATGTTTCTTTACGTCATCTAAATGACCAATTGGGCTTTAAAAGAAGTTTCTATTTAAAAAATAAATACATAAGACAATCATCAATGTCTATGTCATAAATAATCAGTAACCCCACATTCTTATAAACAAAATGAAGTTTTTTTTTGAGAATGTGAGGTATATTTTTATATCCACGTTATAAAACGTAAAATTATACATACCCAAATCTTATTTAGAAAAGTTTTACAAGTTTATCTAAAACATTCTTATTTGGTGTTATTTTTGCTTATTTTATTATTGCCTTAGAATGGCACACCTCTGGCAATCGAAATGCACTTCGTCATTATATTATTTACAGTGTTGCCAACACAAAGGTATTTGTAAACAAAGGCAAATTATTTTGATTTGTTTTCTTTGTCACACACGTTTGTGTTTTCATGTTTAGTATTTTAATCATGGCAACAAAACAAACGGCATTTTAGCATTGAAAAAACAAGTAATGTTTGGTCTGTTTTTCTTTTACCTTGTAGAACCGTTTTCTCAACTGTCAACAGTGTCAAGAACATGAATAAACATGAAAAATATCAAAAAATTGTAAAAGGAAACACTTATGGTGTCGTTCCGGCGGCGGTTCTGGAGCATTAAAGGAATACAGCAATGCTGCTGTTTGTCAAGGAATTAACACTGACAGCAAATCAATTTTTATTTAAAACTTTTTACGTGTTTATTAACTGGCGCTGCCCACTTTTCTTCCTAATTAACTGCGCGGAAGTGAGCTAAGAAAAGAACCATTCTCTCTTCTTTTTAATTGCATTAGTTAATTGTATACAAGTAAAACAGGTGGTGTTGACAGATAAATCTGCGTAGTTTTCTTTAGAAGTCGGTAAACAGTTTAACAAATACATGCACTAACGCCTTCAAACTTGGCAATCGTTTTACATTTTTTTGTAATCATGTCGAGGTGGATTACACAGAAAACATAAATGCGAAAATATTTTTCATCGTAGTCGAAGGTTAGGTATTTTTGAAAAGTGACAAAACACTACGCAGTTTGTCTTTAATATCACAAAAATATGTATTATTCGTAGGTAGACCCAATTTTAAATTTCATTGTTACAAGCTATTTAAATACAATTTGTATTTATGAGAAATTTCTTCTTTTTGGTTAATTTTTGTTTGGATTAGAACCACATTACATCTTAATTAACCATACTGACTATATAAACTTAACTACGGGTAATATATAGGGTGTCCGTAAATGATAGGGCTGATAGAGTGAGCCAAAAGATTTTAGTACTTCATGTAAAAGAAGTTCTTTCTTTGTTATGAAGTTATTGACATGTTATAATAAAAAACAAATATTAAATTTAGAATTTTTAACTGGTTGTCACAAGATCAATGATATTTTAACCAAATTATCTTATAGTAACCCTTTTCATAGATAAACGTCTGATCAGTAGTCAGGGTTTTACAGGGTGGGACGATTTTGTTTCCGTTTTATGTGTGCATCTTTAACAGAGGTGATAATTTAATATTTTGGTTTTGCCGTTTAATTAATATCTTGTACCGATCTTCATTAAATCGCATTTCAAAACATATAAGACAGCTATTTCATACGTAATAAAACTTCCATTTAATTCATAACATCAATAAAAAAAGTTAAAAGTACCAAAAACGCTGTTGAGTACACAGAAATACTGTTTTTATTTATTTATATATTTAATAATTTATTATTAGTATTTAGTTACTATTTCATACGTATGAAATGGTTGGTATGTATGTTTTTAAAATATGAGTTTAAAAGGAAAAGTACACGATATCGATTAAAAAATAAAAAGAAATCATCTCTAAAAGCAAAATGGTAAATTTGTCATCCCTATCAAAAATGCACACTTCCCTGAAACGAGAAAAGTCGTCTTAGTTTGTTGCAAGGATATTTAATAGGTTTCTATTATTTTACAAATGTCCATTTTAATAGGACCAAAAATATACTTTAAATAATAATGTGAATAGAAAAATTCCCCATTTGCTGAACAAACTTTTGTTTTTTGTTTCAAATTTTTATGAAAGTGTAAGACAGGTAATTCAAAATTAAAAATAAATAAATATAAAAAAACTTAATAGGAGGCCATGACTTGGTATTTAGGAATTTTCTTTGTATTTCTTTAATTTATTTTTTAAATACAGGGACTTTACTTCTAAGCAGTGTTAATTTTTTTGATGCGCCCTGTATACCATTGAACTTGTAAAACTACTGCTACTTCAGTTCAATACTATGCACTTTTAAAACGAATACAATTTTCAGACAAATTGCAAATAAAGAAGTTTCCCATTTGTTGCACCCTTAATGGCCATACTGTATACATTGTATAGGTGTCATATTGTAGTACAGATAGTAAATAAACTACATTACTTGTACCTTGTTGAAACTAAATTTATTCCGCTTTGATTCGTGTTTTCAGTGTGTGAGTGTAAACAGCCGTCGTATTCATATCTTGACGAGAATAATATATGAATTGCATACGACACCATAAATAATGCATTATTGTTTTTGAACATTGAGGAGGCTGGAATGATAAAACCGGAAAAATGTCGGCAAATGCAGCTAGAGTTATGCATTTTGTTTGAATTTGCAATGAATGGATTATGTAGAAAATCATGAGCCAGCAAAATTTCTTAGTTGGAAATGAAATCGTATATTTTTTATATGTATACAAGGTGATTCAAAATCGATCACGAAACTTAAGGGGGTGATTTTACTTGACAAAATAAGTAGAGCTTCATATAAATTTTTTTCAAAATGTCATTCGTTTTCGAGTTACAAGCCGTCAAAGTTCACATTTTTTTTATTTGTTTTTTCACCATATTGCAATTATTTTTAACCAATCCAGTTGATATTTGGCACACAAATCGAGCTTTGCAGATTCTAAAATTTTAAGAAAAAGTACTTTTTTAAATACCGTCATAGGGCACTTTACCTATAACTTATTATTTATTTACATCATAACTTTTTTATTTTGACAGATATCGTAAAGCTGGGGCGCCATTTTATAGACAATCAAAACTTAAAAATAAGGTACACTTTATTAAAGTCGATAAACCTCACCGTTTAGGTACCAATAGACATCAAAGTTTTCATCAATTTCAATCAAATTACCTACATACATACAGGGTGTCCAGTAACTCAACCAACAAACTTTACGGGGCGATTCTACAACAAAAAATAAGAAAAAACTTCATATAAACATATGTCCTAAACGTCTTAGTTTTTGAACTACGGTGTGTTAAATATTTAAAAAAAACTTTTTTTTAATTTCTTCGTTCTACTTTCCACTTATTGGCAAACATTTCCTATGGTAATTTTGAATTGGCTCGACATGAATAGTAACGTGGGTTTTCTTCATTGGATTTTGCAATAGACAATAAGAAGTTGTGGGTTTGTTCTCCTATCGCAAATGCACAATGCTCTATATTGGTTAGAGAGATTTATTTATTCGATGGTCTTTTGTTGCGTAGACGCCAATCGTCAATCTACAAAGAATGGAACCGCTTTGATCCAGGTTCCTGGATATAGCGAGCTGACCCTGTTTAGCCCTATTTAAAATTAAAAAATGTCCCAAAAACCCAAAAAATTTTAATTAAAAGTTAACGCATCGGTGGCAAGTCTGCACCGTTATCAAGATAAAATAATTTTAAAAATTAAAATTTAAAAATTAACTCACTATTTAAGGTAAAACAAAATAAAATTTAGCTTTAAGTTAAGGATATTTTTAAAAATATTCTGATATTTGTGTCATAAGTGATGTAAGCCACTGTATGTATGTATGTATGTATGGTATGTCACTCATGACACAAATATTTTTAGAATATTCTTAACTTAATAGACCGGTGTCAAAGCCTTTAAAAAAAGTAAAAAGTGAAAAAATAATAGAGTAGTATAAAACCCACTGAAAAAGGTAAAGAATGTAACAAAATTTATAGGAAAAAAATTCCTGGCAATTTGAGGTCGGAAAGGAGGAGGAGGAGGGGGTTAAAGTGTAAAATACGGTTTTTCTAATTTTCGGCCAAACTACAAGTTAAATGAAAGAAAGTTAAATTGCAAAGTTGTAGGCAATGTAAAGTTCTACAACTTTTGTATTTAGGTTTTTTTTCATAACTTCACAATTTATGTAAAAATTTAAAAACCAAGCTTTTGTTTGTTTTTTACAAAAACAATTATTTTTTAACAAAATTTGGTCAAAACATTCCTTTATTTGTTCCAAATATACTGTAATTTTTTGGTTTTAAAATATTTATTCTTATACATTATTTCTTACTTAATATTAACTTTTTTAATTTAATTTTTAACCAAAAATTCACGTGTCAAAATATAGGCATTTTTCAAAAAGTCAAATGATGTTTTGTTTGGTAAAATCTTTACTTTCTAATGGTGTAAAAAACTATACATTACAATGGTAAATGTTTTCAGAAAACGCAAAAAATCGGATCTATTTTTTTAAATCATTTTTAAACTAGGGTCGATAATTTTTGAAAAATGTAACGTGAATAACAAAAATAAAAGGAAAAATAAATTACAGGCGATCTGGGGTCGGAAAGTGGAGGGGATTGAGCCGATTTCCGGCAAAATAACTCGTCCTATAACAATTTATTTTCTGAGAAAACTTGCCGTGGTAATGTAAACTTTTTATACCATCGGAAAGTAGAGGATTAACGAACAAAAAGCTTACCGACTTTTTGAAAATGTCGATATTTTGACACGTGAATTCTCGGTTAAAAATAAAGGTACTTTTTCAATAATAAGTCAAAAAACTGTATAAAATATATTTTAAAACTAAAAAATAAAGTATATTACGTACGTTTTCACTCAATTTCATAAAAAAATATTTTTTTTGTAAAAGATAAAAATAATAAACCAAAAACATGGTTTTTTAAAATTTTCACATACATTTTGAGGTTATGTAAGGAAAGTGTAAATACAGAAGATGTGGAACTTTTTATTACCTAAAACTTTACTATTTACCTTTTTTCCATGAGACTTGTAGTTTGACCTAAAATCCAGAGAAACCGTTTTTTACATTTTAATCCCCCTCTTCCCTCTTTCCCCTACTCAGATCGCCTGGAATTTATTATTTCTTAAATGTTTGTTACATTTTCTACCTTTTACAATGGGTCTCATTTTACCATAATTTTTTTTCGTTTCAAAAATTATCTACCCTGATCTATATTTAAAAAAAAAACTTAAATAGTTGGTTAAATTTTTAAATGTTAATTTTTATTTAATTTTAATTTAAAACGTCGATTTCCAATTAGAATTTTTTTTAGGGGTTTTTCTTTTTATTTTCTTTTGGTCGACCGGCCAGTTTATAGGGGTCAATAGGGCTGAACAGGGTCAGCTCTTTATACCCAGGGACCTGGAACAAAGCGGTTCCATTCTTTGTAGATTGATGAAAAAGACCATCGAACTACGAGTTTCTCTGTTGGAACTGCAAGAGGATGAATTACACTGGCTAATCCTTTGGTACCGAGAACCTGGGGTTCCTAAGTCACTGACTACGCTTTTACAGCTTCGTTAGTTCTTTATAGTCTGTATCCAAAATGAAGTAGTTCTAATCGTTATTTAGGTATATAAAAACGTTTATAATTATTATACACCTCCGTTTAAAGGCGTTAAGAAATTCCGGTAACGCAAAATGAGTTTTTACTTACCCACACACTTCTGTACACAAAGAAAAATCGCTTATCTATATAAGAGACCTACACAATTTATTGCATATACCGACATCTCAGAGCAAGGTTTATTCTAAATCTAAATTATATTTGTTGCTGGAGGCGCAGTATATATCACCCTCTATGAGATCGCCAGGCCCCAAGGAAGAAGCCATAAATACATTTCAATAAAAATAAAACATGCTTTAGGGCTTTAGCCGGTCGACTTTCTATAAAATAGCTCTCTCTTAGTGCCTGATGGAAAAACTTTGATAGTATACTCTGATTTGTACTGCTAAGTTAAATGGAATAGTCGAACTTTGGAATCTTCTCAAAATGCAGAGTTGCCAGTATAGAAGTTAAAATTCAAATTGCACTGTTTTGCCGTTTAATTTTTTTCACATTCATTTTTTTTCACTGCAACGTACTAAATTAATATATAAGCTCAGTTTTAACTATTCTGTGAGGCCCTAAAGTCCGTTCCTCTTTCAAAAATTTAAACAGTGCGGTATACTCTGATTAAATTTTAAACGATAATGAACGTGTCCAATATAAGGAGGGCCAATATGGGCATCTTGGAAGTGGAAAAAGATACGAAGTCAACTAAATGAAAACAAAGTTAAGGTTTTATATGCCTAATAAATTGCTGTTTTAAAAGTTTTAAAATTCCGAGTATTTCCGGAGATATTTGGAAAAAAAACGTAAGTTTAAAAATTCCTTTAATAAACCAAGCAAAACTTAACAAAAACCCCTTGCATTACTAACTTACATTTTTAAAACGTCCCGATATTTTAATATCGAAATTCTAAACCAATTTTTTTTTTTTTGGAATTCAGATTATGGTTTAACCTTAATACAGACCTGTATTTCATGAAATTCGGTAAAAATAAAAAGCTCTATATTTCAAAATAATACATTAGGTTAGTCAAAAAAATTAAGTTAAAAATACACAAATAAAAAAAATGATCAAATGATATCCTTATCAATATGTCCTCGGCCACGATACTAAGCGTAAGTGGCCAGCGTTGAGCAGGAAATGTGAGTGCGCTGTCTTTGATCTTGATGCTAAAATAAAAAAACTTGTTTATTAAAATCAGCTGCTCGACGCTGACGCTGGTGATCGTGCCCGAGGCCTTATTAGACCTAAATATTCCCATTAGCTAACTTGAATAAACCACTCAACTTCTTTTTTTTTTACAAAATACAGGGTGTTTCTAAACAAATGCGAAAAAGTTTAGAAGGTAAATTCGTGTTACAAATAAAGTGTAGTTTGCCTTATAAACATGGGGTCAAAAGTAAACTATTAGGGAGATTCAGCAAAAAAATTAAAAAAGAATGTCTATTTTTTATCTTAAAAACAAAAACAGTATTCTCTTAAAACTACCGAGTAATGTCAAACAAAAAAACATTACGAATGCCTTAATAGGTGACAGCAATGGTAAGTTTAATAAAAAAATAACGTACAAGCGCTAAAGGGTTTCTAAATACATCGGGCTATTCAAATTTAAATTTTCTATGTTTTTGCATAAGTCTCGGTTTAAATTTAGTTAGGAATAACGATAGAAGTAATCTATTTCCACCATTTTCATAAATTCTAAAAAGATGCAAAATATTTGGAAAACGTATTTTTATAATAGAAATATTTCTATTTAATCTCATTATTCCAGCGCATTTCGTTTTTTAGATCCAGATTTCAGCGTTATTTAATTTGGCTTTATTTGCACCCTCATATCCTTTCTAATGGTTTACTTTTGGCCCCATGCTTCTAAAGCAAACTACCCTTTATTTTGAACTAAGAATCACCTCCTAAAATTTTTCGCATTTCTTTAGAAGCACCTTGTATGTGTATTATTTAAAATAAGATTTTTTTATTTAGCAAGGATGAAAATTATATTTTTTGCCTATTTGTGATTCTGCCTATAATTTAATTAGATTAACAAGAAAAGAGACAGAAAATTATAAATCATATTAATTGTATTATCATTCCATATCCTATAAATCCAAATATCGCATCAACTATTTTAAAGATATATCGGCCAGTAATGCAATAACAAAACAAGCGCACCCAATCCGAAATGTTTACATGTCGGTATTCACGTATATACTGTACTGTTCACATATAATATGTACATATATTTGACTGGCTGATTCTGTATAATTACCTTTTAGTTTGTCAAAAAATTCGCCAAATATTTGCATCGTTTCTTGCGAAAGCGAATACAAAAATATGCGAATATTCGCGAATGCGAACATTCGTTACATCACTACTATGTACATAGTCATCTATCTAATTTAGTATAACGTTTACACTACGAAAAAATACTTTATTTTTAAAATTGTAAAAATCTATACTTGTGTATTTATAACTATATTAATGCTTTGTACAAAAAGAAATGTGTTCCAGACTATTGAATTTAAACATATTTCTGATATTTTTCTTACAATTTGCCCTCTGTTAACATCTGTATTAAAGGTCTTGTTTAATTTTTTTATGTATTTGGCCCCCAGCAACAATCACAATAACTTCAACATAAATATCTTTTCATATGTTTTTATTATTTAATTTGTTTTATTACATACTGCAGATGGTAAATTACAGATTTTTTTCCATTTTTTTATTACTTTGGATTTATCCCTCACTTAACCCCCGTAAGTGACCCCCAGTGGCCCCAAGGAGTTGGCCCACCGGACATTTGCCGGGTTGCTCGGCCCAGTCCGATACTGCTTACGAATATCTATGTAATATTAAATTTATTAATTCAGACGCAATATTTTTCACTTGGTAGGTTCACGGCGTAACTTGCAAACGAGCCTTGTATTATAGACTTTTCGCAACTAAAACGCTAATCTAGTTAATTTAACGATTAAAATTATCTAAATTGAAACCGTCATCGCCATTTTAAGTCAGGGCACTCAATGCTTTTGAGCTCAATTGAAAATGGCAGCAAAAGAAATAATGGGAATTCGAAAAATATTTTATTAATTAAAAGTCGTTAGTGGTATGTTTATACAGTGTGTCTACGGGTGTAAGTTGGCGACATATGGGGAAACTTTTTTATTATCGATTTTGAAAAAAAGTTATTCTCTAGTAAAAAGTTCTCCAAGGTTCAAAACCTGCATATTTGAAGTAATTTTAAATTCTTAACATCTTTTCTTTATAACAAATTGCGATATTAGCAAAAATACAGGTACTTTACTCTTAAGCAAAAATTACATTTTTGGCCAAACCTCGTACATGACTGACACAATTTGATATCTGATGATTGCATTTTAGGTTTTGAACTTTTGTGCAGGGCTTTTTATGAGAGAATAACTTTTTTTCGTAAATGTATAATAAAAAGGTTTCTCATATGCCGCCAGCTTACGTGTAGACTTGTGGCGACGCGACGACGTAGATTGTGGGCGAGCAGTGGTGCCGGGGCTAACGTGTCAGCGTCTCACCGCAGCGATCCCGGTTCGAATCCCGGAGTCGGACATCCGGATTTTTCATTGCTCGTCACCTCACAGTTGGCAATGGCAAACCACTGTGTGAGTATTCGGGCTATTCCTCAGGTAGTAGTTATTTAAGAATAACGTCCGTGGTGGCACTACCGCGTTGTCTAAAGGTGCTGTAAAATGCAAAACTGCATGTTTAAGTGCTTGGATAACGTTGACGGAACACGACAATAATGGGTTAAACATCCAGTAACCCGGCACTCACGGTACACTGGTATATAGGCATAAGCCTTCGTGAGATGTCATAAAGATAAAAAAAGAGACATACATTTCAAAGAGTAGTTAAAGTTAGTATTTGTTTTTGTTAGCACATAGCTAATTGTTAATAAAAAATAATAAAAAAATATAATGAAATAACAATTTTAATGTTTTCTTGTGTTCTCCTTGAGTTTTTGCAATAAGGCATTTTTTTCTCAAAAACGAATCAAGATGTAGGTAAAAAAAATCGAAAGGTCCAAAATCTGTATTATTACTCGCCTAATTCAGAGAGACGAAAAAAATGCACCAAACTGAGTGACGTACATTTTTTTATCAGGAAAATTTGTTCAGGTGCTTTTGGACGCAGTTAATAAATTTAATCAGGTAAGGGTAAGTTAGCCCTTTAATATTATAAATAACTTCGCATATTACAGGAAAATTTGGTAAATACTATTTAAGATATGTACATTTTTTTAAAGTATAAAAACCTGTATCCTTAAAACAAATAATTTTTAAACCCATGTACGACTATAAACTATTTGTCTTAAAAACATCCAAGGAATGGTCCCTTAAGTTTTGACAGGGTAATTTTTTAGCACCCTGTATATGAATAGCAGGATGAGCGGTGAAATTTAAAAGAATGGAAGCAATTTTAAAAACTTACCTATTTATAGTGTAGTTAGAATCTTACATCAGTTTTTGCATGGAAGCAAAGAAAGCAATGCTTCCATGGATCGCACGCCCCTGATGAATTGTAAAATGGCATATTTAAAGTTGGGATCCACAATGAAAGTTTTTTATGAAATTTTTGTTTTTTGTTGTGAGTTAAAAATTTTAAGTTTGCCTGTAAAAATAAAAAGTGTTTTGTTGTTTGAAATTTTAAACTCAAAATACTTTTGTTTTTATAGGAAACTTAAAATTTTATAAAAACTTTTATTGTGGATCCCAACCTTTACAGAAAAGCTAAAGTATCGAAAGACTTGTTAAAAAATTCATTTTTAACCGACTTCAAAAAGGAGGAGGTTCTCAATTCGCCTGTATGTTTTTTTTGTGTGTATGTTATCCTATTAATTACTCTGGCGTTTGTGGACCAATTTTAAAAATTATTTCTTCTCTTTCGCGGTGGTCCCATAAGAAAACTCAGTCAGGATCGCGAAAGACAGAGGTACTAGACTGGTTTTTCAAGCAAAGCTGCCTCTAGTAGATATATGCTACCTTTGCTGGATGTTTGAACAATCAAGGTAGTAAATGTAATGTCAAAATATTTTTATTTGTCATGTCGTTGTTATTTAGCTAAGGATTCATATTTTTAATTTTTAATTATTGTGTAACTGCTTGGATTTTATTTTTCTGGGTCAGGTATTTTTGTTTATACCCAACTTATACCTATTAGGGGTAGCATAGCCGTTTTGTGCGAAGAGTTTTACGTAAGGAGAAGAAGGTACTAGTACTGTCTTACTGTAGCGGATGATCACCGATTAAATCTAATAATAAAAAACTTAAAAAGAGTAAAAATAAATATAAAAAAAATTAAACCGACTTCTAAAAGACAAATAAAACTTTTAAAATAATGAATATTTTTTTTAATATAAAAATAAAGTCGGGTTCATAACATTCCGTTAAACTACACAATGTTAATAACTAAATACACAAAATATTTTTATACTTTAATACAATATTGAAGATATGCTCTATATTGGTTAGGCAGATTTATTTATTCAATGGTTTTTTTTGGGTAAACGCCAGAAGTCTATTTAGAAAGAATGAAACCGCTTCGGTCCTGGTCCGGCTTCGAGCTGACCCTGTTCAGCCCTATTAATCTCTATGAACTGGTCGGCCGCCTAAAACAAAATAAAGAAAAAAAATCTATTTAAAAACGACGTTTCGGTGGCAAGTCTGCAGACGTTGTCAAGCTAAAATAAAGTTAAAAATAAAAATAAACTATTATTTAAATTAAAAATTATTAAAATTTTATGCTTTTTAGTTTTGCAATCTTTGAAAATAATTTGACATTTGTGTCATGTTATTACCCGACTTCATTAAAAAAAATATATTCATAATTTTTAAATTTTTAGAGTTCTATTTATCTTTTGAAGTCGGTGTAATTTTTTTAAATATTTAATAATGTTTATTACTAGCGGGCCGCTATATCAACGCAAAAGTTTTTTATTACATGTTACATCTCAATGGACAAATCTAACTTTATAATTAATGCAGTGCTTTATTATTTAATTAATAACGCTGAACAAGTTTTTTTAAAGTCTATATTCAATTAATTGGCATAGTTCCTTATAAATGTTGCAGATACTGTAAAAAAATCTTTTTGTAACGGTAGAACACAGTATTTAATTTTTAACATGCAATCATGTTCTTTTTTTAGCGTTGAAAGTTCCGCTAATCGGTCTCGATAGTGCAAGTTTATTAAACATGCATGCTATCGAAAAATCTTTATATATAAAAATTAATGATTCATAATTTAACGGTAAGCTTTTCCTAGATTTAAAATATTATTTATGGCATTATACATTGTGTCCACGGATGGACTTAACTATACCTGTAAAAAATTTTATGTTTAATATTTCGAAAAAAGTTATTCTTCATAAAAAATTTTGCTTTGTCTAAATTGTTAAAGCTATAATAGAAATCGCCCTACAGTATACCGGGAGGTTCAAAATCGCAAAAATATTATTTAAAAAAATAAAAATATCAAAAAATATAATTTTCAAACAACCTAATTCAGTAGCATAAAAAAGGAATTAAAAATGTGTTATAACTTTTTCTGCTATTGGTTATGGTTTCTGGAGAAAATTGACTTTAACGTTAACTTTTTTATAATATTTTTTTACAATTTAGTGAAAAAAATGTTTTTTAGAATACGTCTTAAACATAATTATACAGGAATATTCAAAATTTCAAAAGTGTCAACTTTTGTTAAATAGGTCGTTACCTTCTGAGTAACTACTTACATGTATTTTAACTTTAAATAAATTATTTATAAATAAAAAAACTATTTATTTAGTTTACACTTTATATTCCAAAGTAATCTTAAGAGATAGGAAAAAATATAATACTTCTCTTGTTACTATTTAGTGCCTTTTTATAAAGTTGTTTAAAAATAAATTTTTCCAATCTTTTCATATATTTTTTTTAATATTATTTTTACAATTTTAAACCACCCTGTATATCATGGGGTAATTTTTATTATAGCTTTCAGCATTTTAAATAAAGTAAAACATTTTTATAAAGAATAACCTTTTTTCGAAATATTAAAATACAATTTTTTACAGGTATAGTCCATGCGTGGACATACTGTATAAAAATTTTATAAGAAAAGAAATTTGTAAGAAGTTAAATAAATAGCATTTATTTTTATGTCAAGTTTAACAAAAGTTTTGTATTTTGTCAGCTATTTAAAATAATTAAAAAATATACATACAAATTCTAAAATATAAATATTGGGTGCGCACGAGATTACTTTTCAACTGCCATTTTTTTATTTTTTAATGGATACTGACGAAACTTGGTAGGGATATTAGACTAACAAAAAGTAATTTTTATGCGTATAGAATAAGCTTTTACGATTTCCGGTTTCACCGAAAATGATTAGAAATTTGTACTTTTAAATGGGGCACCCTGTATATTATTTGTTTTTTGGATTCTACAGATCATTTTACGGCAGAATACAATATTTTTAAAACATATTTAATTCTAATTTTATTTTTAAATTAAATTTTAATTTTTATCTAGAGTGCTAGGGGCATTCTTAAATCACTTTTTATGCACCTATCTGTTTATGGTAGGGGAACCCACGATGCTAAATGGGTATTTACTATTGTACAAAAAATATTACAATTTGTTGTACATTCTGTATTATTTAAACATACGTGTTTTTTTTTTTTTTTTTTTTGGATCCCCAGGTAAGATTTGGCGAGACTTGCTTCAAACCCCTTCCTCATCCCCGATTCTCACATTAGATTTATGGAAATGTAAAAAGTTACCATTTGTAAAACCGAAAGTGATTTTGTGGTCAAGATAATTTTAAAGAGCAAACAGGCTTTCCCTTGACCCTGGGAAGACCAGGTCAAACCTCAATCCCGTTCGCTTTTTTGTCTTTCTAGCGAAGGAAAAATTACATTATATTTGCACAGAACTCCCTCCCCCCACTGGTGAGATTCAACTCGACCCCTTCACCCACACATGGACGCCCCCTAACATGTTATTAACTAGCCTTAGAATGTATTTTAAAAAATAGAGGTTGCCTATTTGACAGAGTGCCAAAATTTTAAAGGGTTTTTTTAAAATTTAAATATAGTCTTGACTATATTTTTAGGCAACCCTGTAGCAAAATCTTGGTTTAAGTAATATATGTGCTTATTAAAAAATAGTTAGTACAGAATAATGTGTGTTTGGTGACGAACGTAATGTACATTTTTTGTTTTTTAAAAGCTACCTATTTTTTTTATATAATCTAATTTTTATTTATTTTTCAGGTAAGTTGCAGCTATTCCAAATCAGTCCTAGAGTGGGTAAGATAAAAAGATTAATGTATTTTTAAGTAATGTAAGTAGATAAAAAATATAATGTAAAAGTGAAAAACTCGTCTGAGGCATATAGTACAGAAAATAAACCATTTCACCTCGCTATTCTTTTTGTTCTGCATGGATTTATTTGAAATTTTAACAGGAGGTAGGGAATAGACCACCAAATCGCTGGGTGTAGTAGCCACCCTATCTTGGGGGTGAAATTTTTTTATTACTTTTTAACTACAGGAATCGATCAAAAGAGTGATTCTTAGGAAAAAAAAACATAAATTTTTTCCGTAAAACTAATATTTTTCATGTTATTCGTTATTTAAAGTAACAATTTTTTGACGGTAAAATCGACGTTTCTAATGGTTCGCAAATAACTCAAAATCATACATTTTCTCAAAAAACTGTAAAAGCTAAAAAAATTATAACTTTTCTACGACCGATACGAAGCGAGATACGTTGTGTTAAATTAGCTTTTAAGTACATAATTAAACCTTTCTGTTGAAAAAGTCTTTAGCATAAAAGTTAGGTTGGTAACGATAAAAATAAGGTCGGATAATTAATTTTTTCAAGAATTAATTAATGACAAAATTAGGGTGTTTTTCCTGTCCTTTTCCTGCCTGTCTAATTAAAATTTACCTTTACCATTTTGCTATTATTTTTATACATGTATTGTTAATACGTCCAAGAAGTTTTACCAAATTGAATTACCTAGTTTTAAAAAATTATAGCTTAAAGTGAAAAACGATTTTTCCCCATTTAGTATTTTTTACCCTTTTTTTTTAAATAATTCCAAAAATACTAAAACTAAAAAAAAGAGTACTAATAATACCATTCAGAGGCGATCAGGTTCGTTCTGGTTCGTTTAATAAACAAATTTATAAACACTCAAACAATAATGTTATTATACATATGGATTTCGTAATTTGGTCCGCAATTATGCCATAATATAACCCTTTTAAGTATCTAAGTACAGGGTGCCTCGAATTCGACGCTCATCATTGGGATTTCGGAAACCGTAAGAGATACAGGATCGGTTAAATGAAGGCAAAGTTGCGCAATTTGATGCTCAATAAAATGCCGTTTTGCGTTTTAAAAAATTCCGAGTACTTCCGAAGATATTCGAAAAAACCGGAATTTTCAATTTTGGTTTCTATTGTTTCCTGGCTATATTTGTTAAGATAACTCAAAATGAAAAACACGTTTTCATGGCCACTTTTTCTGCTCTATAATTCAGTGTGATTAAATATTAAATCTGACGTTTCGGCTTCTGGCGACCATCATCAACTTAATTTTTTAAATACGGACCTGATATTTTTTCAATTTAATTAAATCCTTTCATCACTCTTAAAACACTATATATCGCCACTTTGATATTTGCCGACGTTTCGTACAGACAATTCCATCACCAGAATATTGCATATTTATTTAACCATAATACGGCCCTGAACTACATTTTTAGGTAAAAAGGTAAAAAAAAGAATAAACTTATTACATATTCATAATGTTTTATTGCAACTCATTGATATCTAACAGCGGAAATTACTTTATTAACAGAAACTAACCAGCAGGTACGAATTCAAGGGAGAACTTCATTTAATGTATGGATTGGTATGTGGAGGAACAAAATTATTGGACCTTTCGTTTACGAAGGGACCTTAACTTCCGAACGATATCTAAATTTGATTAGGAATGATGTCTTAGACGCCCTAGATAATCAACCTTTGGCAGTATTTCAAGAAATATGGTGGCAGCAAGACGGAGCTCCTGCCCACAATGGAAGGGAAGTAGCTCAATTCCTTTACCATATATTTCCTAATAAATGGTTTTGCAAGATGGCCCGCTAGGAGCCCAGATCTTAGTCCCCTAGATTATTTCCTTTGGGGATATCTTAAGAACCGTTTATTTAAAAATGCACCTCACGACCTTAAAGTACTACGACAAAATTTGATAAGGGAAGTTGCTGCCATTCCTGCGAGAACAATTAATCGAGCTGTATTAAAAATACAAAGCAAAGCAAGAAAATGCATTGAAGCGGAAGGTTATCTCTTTGAACACCTATATTAGTGATTAAATTTAAATTATGTTTATATTTAATATGGGCATCAAGATAGTATTACAAATTGTTTATGTAAGCTGATTTGTTGTCTACCTTTTTGTATCTTATGTCTAATATTCATGAAATTTTCGGTTAATAAAGTAATTTTCGCTGTTAGATATCAATGAGTTGCAATAAAAAGATTACGAATATGTAATAGGTTTATTCTTTTTTTACCTTCTTACCTAAAAATGTAGTTCAGGGCCGTATTATGGTAAAATAAATATGTAATATTCTGGTGATGGAATTTTCTGTACGAAACGTCGGCAAATATCAAAGTGGCGATATATAGTGTTTTAAGAGTGATGAAAGGATTTAATTAAATTGAAAAAATATCAGGTCCGTATTTTAAAAAATTAAGTTGATGATGGTCGCCAGAAGCCGAAACGTCAGATTCAATATTTAATCACACTGAATTATAGAGCAGAAAAAGTGGCCATGAAAACGTGTTTTTCATTTTGAGTTATCTTAACAAATAGAGCCAGGAAACAATAGAAACCAAAATTGAAAATTCCTGTTTTTTCGAATATCTTCGGAAGTACTCGGATTTTTTAATACACAAAACGGCATTTTATTGAGCATCAAATTGCGCAACTTTGCCTCCATTTAACCGATCCTGTATCTCTTACGGTTTCCGAAATCCCAATGATGAGCGTCGAATTCGAGCCACCCTGTACTTGCAAAAATTTGCTCCGCAGTTCCGACGTTACCGGGCCCATATACAGCGTGTCTACTTAAGTTTGCACCATTTGAAAACATTTTTTATGATTAATTTTACGAAAAAAATATATTCTTTATAAAAAATTCTGCATGGTCAAAAACCAATAATGCAATCATCAGATTATAATTATTTGCAGTCATATAGGTACGATGTCAAAAAATGTGAATTTTGCTCACGAGGAAGATACCCTTATATTTCATAACTCATATTAAAAAAAAATCATAGGGAAAAGATGTTTAGAATTAAAAATACATTACAAATATGCAAATTGGTTTATTATAACGAAAGAAGTTATTTAACATTTTTTTCTGCGATAACAAGCGTGTAAGTTGTTGCTGTTTTGACAGGTCTTAAGTGTTCTTTACATATTACATTTCGAAATCAGTATGCACTTTTGTACAAACCAAAATTTTTACCCTTAACACATATTTTTTTTAAACGAATAAGTTTACAAGGGTACAACCCTCTGGAGCAAAATTCATATTTTTACATTCTTCGTATACCACTGCAAAAACGTAATATCTTATGATTGCATTTTAGGTTTTACACCATGCAGAACTTTTTATAGAGAATACCTTTTTTTGTAAAATCAAATTATAAAAATGTATTCCATATGGTGTCAACTTAAGTAGACACGCTGTATATGTAAAGAAGAGTCTTATAAAAAAATGTATAGAAACTTGTCATATTACTGTGTTCTGTGTAAATATGGAAGATGGTCTACATATTCTGGGACACCCTGTATTAATCATAGGTTCGCGTAAAAATTCATTTTTAAAAGAAAGCTTCAAGTGATACGTATGGCATGCTTGCCATAATATGTCGCTTGCAGGTTGCTTCATTAAGAGAAATATATAAACTTGTTGGGTGTCTACGCATAACAACATTAAGCCTACAGGGTGTTATTTAAATTGCAATGCAAATAAGCAATATGATTTCCTGTCGATAAACATCTACACAGAGAAATTTGCACATAGTCAAATGGGGCTTCGTAAACAGAGCAAAGACATTGGCCATAACTCATGCGCAATTTTAAACGTGGGTGCTAGACAGTTTCCTCGGGCAATATTAACTGCCTAGATCTAAGGAGGTATATAGGATTTAAAATTATTCTTTTTTAGCCTACTTCAAAAGGAGTAAGTTCACAATTTGACTGTATATTTTTTTTGTGTGTATGTTACGCGAGTTCTCCGGCGTTTGTGGACCGATTTTAAAAATTCTGTTTTTATTTGAACCACAAGCAATTCCGCAGTGGTTCCATAAAAAGCCAAAACAGGATCGGGAGAGAGAAAGGTACTAGATCAATTTTTTTCCTCTGCCGTACGTTATTCGTGCGGCAAAGCTGCCTCTAGTGTGGTATATGCTCAGATAATAAAGATCAAGGGCGCATTCAGAATCGACAACCTTGGGGTAAAATTTACCCTATTCATCTAACTAAACAAAGGTACTACTAGTGTATGTTTATTGACTTAATAGTAATAATAATAAACTAAAAAGCAAAAAATAAACAGTTTCTAAAAACAATTAACCCGGCTTCAAAAAAAAAAATAATAATAACAAAACTTACCAAAAAGTAAAAATAAAGTAAAAAGAAGTAGGGTAAGAACATAATAATTATGTGCTAAGACTACTCAATGTTAATAACAACAAAATAAAGCTTTTTATACTTTACTACCATATGCTATTACCCGACTTCTTTTATTATTATTATTTACTTTTTAGTGAGTTTGAATTTTTTTGAAGTCTGCTTAGTTTTTTTAACTGTTTATGATTAAAAACGATTCGTTACGAATCGTGCTTTTTTAAACTAATTTAATCTGTTTTGAACAATCGATACAAAATATTGAGCCGGGGATTTATCTGGAAAACGTTGCAGTTCGTTCGCATTCGCTGTTATTGTTAAGGTGTTTATTGACTTAGCGAACGTATACGGCCAAATAGCAACAAACGTATGCGTTCGGATAGTTGGACTAATAAGTAGCAATTAAAAAGTGTTATCTAAACGGTTGTTCTACACTATAAATTGTATTTCGCCGGCACTAATGTTGACACTTATCTCATTTAATAACATGGCCGAAAAATGTTCCACGTGTCGTCAACACAACCATTTCCAATATTGCTGAATGTTTTGCGATGTCGCTGACAATATATCTTTAACTGTCCCCCCTAAAATTATATTCTGCGTACGGCCCTGATCCAGCTTATAAATGTTCTTGTGTTTTGGTATTATTACAACTGGGGATGCCATCCGTCTCGATATTAGACTGTCACCGTTATTAAGCCTTATGTCTCGACGTCCTAATTTTATAGCAAATCAGTGGCGTAGCTGCTATGGGGCTAGGCGGAGCAGTGCCCAGGGGCCCCCAAGCTTAGAGGGTCCCCTTAGAGTTGACAGGGGCTTACAGGCTTAGTACTAAAATAGTGAAAGTAAATGCGGTAAAGAATGAAGGTGAAGGAATGACCTTTTTTGCTCTTAAAATAGTTTGGGGTGGTCAGTATATGAAAATGTTTAAGAAAAATGTTCTTTTTTACAAGAGGCGCCCTTATTTTTCTGCTCTTTATCTTTTTTTTGTTGCTCCTCGACATTCGCAATTTTTTGAGGGCCCTACTTAACTTTTTTGCCCCAGTGTCCCTGCTACTGTAGCAAATAGTCCCAATTTACGATATGGAACAAAATATTAAATTTTTATGAACCTCTTTATCCAAAATCCTCAAAATATGTAAATACTTTTTTATTTTCTTTACGTAATACCAATTCCAGGAGAATTTTTCATTGATAGCAAATCAGTGTACCGACGAAAGAAATCGACTATTGGCAGAATTTGTCAAAGCAATTTCGCAATATCAGTATATGTAACTTTAAAATGCTGCTGAATTTTATAAATAATATAGTCTGTTTAAAGTTTTATGATATGTCGGTATGATCTACTAATCAAATAAACCCTTAAAGATAAGAATATCCCTTGCAATAAAATGATTTACGAAAGTCAAAGAAACAGTGTCGTATTATTACTTTCACAATAAGACCCTGCTCTCCCGACTACCGTTAATCGTTTTATTGGTCTTTTTTAAGGGGTTATTTTTATTAGTAGATTATGCCGACGGAGCTTATTTCTCTGAAAATTCTATACATTAAAACACAAAAATATTTAGTCAACCCCCCACGCTAACCATACTTGAAATTAGGGTATCCCGACATTGGCTATAGAATTTTTGGCAACCCCATTACAACCCAACGTTAGAAAAATAATTTATTATGGAATACTGGTAATCTGTTCATGTCTAAGGAAATATGAAGGTAAAATACCATAAAATTGGCGTTCTTTAACCTTTGTGTTTAACGGTAGCGCCGGCCAGCATCGCGCCGTAACCCCATAATACACGGCGCGCAGATGGTGCTTAAAATCCCCAACTTCCCATACGCCGTACACATTTTACTACTATACAGCGTGTCGCGATTTTCCTCCGCATATCGCGTGGCTGTAGAGACAACACAGGGTGGCGGCATAGAGGCAACGGGACCAAGCCTAAGACCCGTCTATAAATACCGACCGTGTCCGTGACTCCCATTCAGTCCCACGACGTCGCCAATTTAACACAAACATCCACGCACCAATCTGTGCAAGAACTATAATTTTATTTTGTCACTGCCTTTTGACACGCGAGTTGCAGCCTTGTAAATCTCCCGCGAAAAGTGACTCGAGTAGTGCGCAAATAGTGCTTGATCTGCGATTGGACTTGCGTTTTTCAACTGTCGGTGCTGGAAGAAAATTGTGCTAGTTTTGGTTGGTCTTTGAGGGTTGAAATTTTGAAAATCTTTGCTAGGTGTCAGGTTTTTAAAAATATGACAGTAAAGAAGTAGAATTTTCGATATCATCTAACAATAAAAACAGTACAGGGCATTCTTTATCTTTTAACTATACATATTATAAGAATGCATAAGAATTAAAAAAAACGTTTTTTGTTCTTCTCATTAATTAATAAAAATACAAAAATTTTAATGGGTTTCTTTAAAATTCATAAATTTTTGACAACATGTGATTAAATTTTGAATTAAAAATAAAATCAGCAAAATAAATCTTTTTTTTGTACCTTTTTTACATAATGTACTAAAATGTTTAAATATTTTTTTGTTTTTAAATTTATTTAATTATACTTATTATTTGCAATCTAAATTTTACAATTTTTTATTTTCGTTTTAACTTTGTATTTAACCTGGTTTTTGTTAGTTAGAGGCATACAAGGCATACTCAGGGGAATTTCACGTTAAACACAGTTACCCTAAAGTTTTAATATAAACTATATTTTTGTATTTTAAAAGTTAATATAGGAACTTAAAGAATTTAAATTCTTTAAAATTGCTTTATATTTATACATACTTTTTTTGCCATTTATATATTTTAAATAACAAAAACTTTTTAAAGTTTATAATTTTCCTTACATAAATTGCGATATTTTTCTTACAAAGGTTTTGCATATGTATGTGGTCCATTAAGTGTGCAACAGGGTAACTTTTCAGAGGTCAGTGGTCAGATATTGTATCCTTTATAGAAGTTGGTGCATCTTCTCAAAATATATTAGCAGTAGTTTGTTTTTATTAAAAGTCCCAGAATATACAGGGTTTGTTAGAAAAGTAAAAACTCCTAAAAGTAAAGTAACTTTATATGAAAAAATATAACAAAATGTTAAATAGAAAAGTTATTTAGTTAATTTCGTCGTGTTAAATATTGTTATTTAATAAATTATTAATTTTATCCTCACTTAATTAAGTTATTTAGTACCTAAGTTGTTTTTTAAAGATTGTTAAATTAGGCAAATAATATAAAATGGTGTAAACCGTAGAAAAATAAATTATTAAATAAAAACAATTTCTATTTATTATTTTGTTATATATTTTTCTTAAGGGTACTTTACTCTAAACTTTTTAAATATTTTTAACGTACCCCGTGTATTCTTGGTCTGTTTATTAAAGGTAACTACTGCCATTTTAGTTTGATAACGTGCAGCAATTTTTATAAACTATAAAATCTTCTTAAAAATTATAAATATAGAAGATTTCCATTTCTTGCACTTTTAATAGACCATTCTGTATGCTCAAAATTCACTATAATCTTTTTTATTTTAGATTTTTTCAAAATAAATTTCTATTATTATACGGCTACTGATGCTTATCTTCTGGGTTTTTAGAGTTTCTTAGTAAAATTTTTGAAAAAAGTAATCACTCAAATATTTTTCTTTTTTTTCTCAAAATACCCGTTTATTTTTTTAAATAATAGAAATTTTATAAAACGCAAACGGTTAATTTATATAAAAAGAACTAGGTTTAAATTCACTTTTATTTTATTTGTTTATGCGTTAATACACGGGGAAATAGAAAAATAAATATGGAAAACCCTCAGCTTATTCCAAAATCAGTGACAATTAAAGATACTGTTTGTTAAATGGAGTATAAAGGACCTTTAAAATGAGGAGGTACATAACCCTTCTATCAATAAAAAAATTGCTAGTGCCCCCTTGGCCCCCGCAATTTGGTTTTTTCCAGTTTGACATTTAGTTTTGACTTCAGATTCGTGTTCAGCGGCAAAAAATGTGTCAGAAATCCTTTTGATACCCAGCACATACCATTTTTTTTATTTCGTAGACCTGTGTTATCATGTAAACAATAAAATTGAGATCATAACTTAAACCTATTTTGAATTATTGTAATTCAAAAATTTAGGTCGTATAATTTTATTTTTATTAAAGAAAAAGGTCAAAAAAACTAATAAAGATACTTAAAAAAAATTGTACCAAAACGTAGCACAATTTTATTCCAGAACCGTCTAAAACCACGCGCGTATTTCAGCTTAGGCACTCCGTCTAACAAGTAGATATTGTCGTCCGTCGGAGGCAATCTCGCCCACACGTCAAGCGACACCATGGACGCGCCCCAGGTAACAGCCACTTACGATTGGTGGACGGCAATAAGCAGGGGGCAATGGGGTTGCCTCTCGTCGCTGTTGCCGGTTGCCCACTACGTTTTCCTAAGCCTGGCGCTTGCCATTGTGGCTAAGCTTTGCGTGAACGCTTTTGGACCTAGGTTAATGGATCGTTTTCGCAGGGTATTGGTCACTATCTCTCATTTTAATGTTGTTTCATGATTGTATCGCTGTTGATTATTTTGTTGATGGGGTTGATTGGTATTCAGAGTGGGTTTGATTTGTGACTTTAATCTTAATACACTAAACTTGTCGGTTTTAATTAAAAAAACACCCGATCTGTTTTTGTTGTACAGGGTGTTCCTAAATCTTATGTCTATACTAAGCGGTGTGATTGTACCGTGTTACAAATTATTTTAAGAGAAAAAAATAAACACTTGTATTTTCAAGGTTTTGTTTACGATGTAGAAGTTTTTAAACTTATGATAATGTATTTTTTGTTTTTGTTCAGAGTTTTCATTTATATTTTGTGGCCCACTTTTAACTATAACCAGGAAGGATAAAAAAAAACGTCCTGTATAAAAGTTTCATAACATCAAAATTAAAAAAAAATGTAGGGGTACGCTTTTTTAAATGGATCACCTTGTATATTATGTTACCATTAAAAAGGTCTTTTTAAAAGCTTTACAAAAATACCACCTTTGATTTATATGTATATATATATATATATATATATATATATATATATATATATATATATATATATATATATATATATATATATATATATATATATATATATCTTTAATCGTTTTCGAAATATGACCACTTAAATTTAAAAAATAGTATATTAAATTAATTTAAATAGCCATATTTCCAAAAAATAATAGAAACCTATGGATAGTAAACGAAATTTTTAAAAATACATTGTTTTATTAAAATCATATAAACAATCAACCTTTTTATTATGCGCGTAAGCTTAAGGAATATCCTGTATATTCGATTACGTGCCTGAGGATCTTTTATTTTAACGATGAGAAATAAAATGTTTATTTAGGACAATGTTGCTTATTGTAGTATTTGCTAATGAAAATAAGTTTATAAAGATGCTTTTCTCTTTTCATTTACTATTAAAACAAAGTAATAAAGTAAAAAGCACAAACACTTCTGTCTTTTGAGATGTCTTCCAAAGGATTCTCACCTTTAAAAAAAAATACAAGTAAGCACTAAATAGCCCTTTTCCATTGTTTATCTGTTTACCATTTACAAGATCTCCAGGCATGTATTTTGAGTCATTTTTTTCGTGTTAACTGTATTTATTGAAGTGGTTCAAACCGCATTTGAAATGACAATATAAATATGAGATTTAGATAGAGATAGGTATTCAAATGTTTTTAAAATACGTTGAACCGTATTAACACAAAAAACACCTTAAATTTCCATCGCCCTATATTCACCAACAATCAGAACAAAAAGAAAATTTAAAATTTATTATACATAACAAAGTATACACTGCGGATGAAATGTATTTCTAAATTTAATTATTTTTATTGCTATTTTTCAAAAAAGTTATTGTTTACTTAAAGTTCTCTTAACGAAACCAATGGGTAGTTTCAATTTTTTTTAATTCTTTTCAAAAATAAATTTATCTGAATTAATCTTTTTCTTCCTATGTGTCCACCATTATAAGCACTGCCATTTCGTTCATCAAGTTTATTTAATTATTTAAAATTGTTAAACCAAAGGGTGATCCAATCTTAATATTTTTTATTATGATAAAAGGATCTATAACCATTATGTATAAAACAAAATATCTGCCAAATACTTACCACGGCTTCGGTGGTATACTGCCACCGATGATCCATATTTTTAATGACTCTGACACATAATTGAGGATCAATGTCCTTAATATGCCGAATTGTTCTTGAATTTTTATTGACTTATTGGCGTTACACTGTTGCGTCAGCTTTTAACATAATCACCCTTGGACCCTAATTTGCCCAAAATGGCAATGCCTCTTTTGAAGGAATCACAAAGAATAAGATAATTCGGCACATAAACGACATTGAACCTCAATTATGTCTCAGAGTTATTGGCTATGGACAAATCGGATGGGTATGCCATCGAAGCCAGTGGCTGTATTTGACCGATATTTTCTTTCACCACATGTTGTCAGGAGATCCTTCTACTATAATAAAAATATTAGAAGCAATTTCTAAAAACGTTTTAGTACGAGGATTCAGATTGGAGATGACCTTCACCCATCTGTTTATCGGATAAGAAACTGTTTTATATTAAGATAGTATTTAAACAAAGGTATCATAAGGGTTGCTAAAAAATAGGTCAAAAAGACCATATGTAATTTAAAGAACTAACCTTAAAATGTTTGACACACCTGGTATAATGGCAACCCCTAACAATTTTTTAAATACATACGTATGCGAGTTATTAGAATATATATTTTTAAATGATGCAAAATGTACACAAATAAAGGAGATTTAACACAGCTTTATTTACAAAAGATCAAATTAAGTATTGCTAATATATTAGTGCTAGCGTACACAATAAAAAAATATATTCATTATACAAAATTTTAAAACTTACTTTTTTTTTAATTGGTCATAGCCTTGACCTAATTTTGTTGGGCAACCCTATGGCAATACCTTTATTTTTAAAATATTATCTTTAATATAAAACAAGTTTTTATCCGGTAAACAGATGGGTGAAGGTCGCTTCCTATTCGAATCTTAGACTATGTTGTTTTACATCAACATCGTGCGTTTAAGTTGGACCAGCCGTTATTTTTAAATTATCCCATTAATGCTATGAAATCAGCATTTTTAGATTAGTAATTAAATATCTTTTTAGTTATTTTTGTTGCTTCTCATTTATTAAATAATTATCCTATAATTACTTTACATAAAATATAGTTTTATGATGTAATATTTAATATAACAGTTTATCGAAAACTTTATAGGAAGTTATCAGAATTTTCTTTATGAACATAGAATATAAAACCCTTAATAAAATTTAAATAAATAATTAACACTATGACAGGCTATCTAAAAGCTAATTTTAATATACAGTCATTCCAAATACCATAATGCAATTTATACCTTTATAGCATACCTTTCAAATAATGTTACCGCATATTTTTTTATCAGTAAAGGTATGCACATATTTAATGTTTATTAGATATGTTTTTATGTCTTCCATGTACTTGATTAAAGTAATTATTAATATTTTTTATCACACCAGAATTGACTTACTTTTAAGTCATTAATTGTTCACTAAAACTGTTATCTTACAACACCAGATTAAGATATCATTTTTTTAACAAGAAAACTAATTTTAATTTTATATTTTAGTTTTTAAGAATATTTAAATATTAACAATACTAGAAAAACGCTGGGCATTGATAAAATATTCTAATTTTATGACATATTTCTCTTGTTCCAATTCAAATAACTTTTTAACTGTTCTTTTACGAGAAAAATACAATGTGTACATTCTCTAGTACCCAACCAAAATATGTATGATAATTTTTTGAAAAAAGTTTATATAATTATAGGTCCATAAAGACTTTGTGCCTAAGATGCAGAGGGTTAAACTTAAAAAAGGTTTTTAATGATATCATATATGTATATGCCTTATCTGATTTTATTAAAATTTGGCGGTGGTATTTGTTAAAATAGAAAGTTAATTTAGCTAACTAAACTAATTTTAATAAGTAAGTCCAGTGGCGACGTGGGACGCATCTTAGATAATATTAGTGAAAAAAAATGTACGCCACTGACTTTTCTTGCAACTTCTATATTTTTTCCGGATGAAACATCTAAAAGCACAACTTTTTGGTTTCCTAATATATTGGCGTAGCTTACTTATTTTTCCGGAAAAAAATTAAAATACGCTAAACTGCATATATTCCTGGACCATACAGGAAACTTTGGGGCTTTTTTTTAATTTAGTGTTATACCTTCTTAAGCCACGTACAGACTTGGATACCATCGGCGAAAGCATTTGTTGGCCGACTGTATCTTGAATGTTGCACAACGGTCGGCCGACTTGTTGCAAACGCCATGGCAACAGTGGAAGGCGTTTTCATCCAAGGAATCGGCAAGTCGCCTGTTTTCCATTTAATATAGAAAACTTTGGCTGGTTTGTATGACCTTTAAAACTAGTGTGGACGCGAAACACTTGTATCTGCAAATGTTGGCCAACTTTGTTGCTGAAAATTTTTGGAACAAGATACAGTCGGCCGACAATGTTGTCCCGATTGTATCCAAGTCTGTACATGGCTTAATTATCAATTATGTAACAAAAACAACAACAAATATTTAATTAAATAACGTTTATATCTAGTCTAACAATTTTACTTAAAAAGTGTTTTAAAATTTTTTAAGTTTTTTAAAAAATTTAACACTCTGTATCTTTAGAACGGAAAATTCAGGGACCTATGTTTATATAAACTTTTTTTATAAAAAGGGCTCAGGAATACACCCTTAAATTTTCTCATCGCAATTAGAAAACACTATGTTACCTATAGGCATAAAGTAGACACATACGAAAAATTTTGAGTATTTTCTCGGAAAAAATAATTGTTGATCAAAGTTTGTACATTAAAAATAAAGGATTTCCAAAAAAAACTATTAGGCACACAAGCAACAGCCAAATAATGTTAACTTTTTGGTAACACTATGAAGGTTTTTAGGCCATACCCTCTGTATTAAAATATGCATAATTGTATTCAAACACCACTTAGATAAAGACGCTACACCATAATCATCATGTTACATCCCATCGCCTGTTGTGTTTTTTCAAACTGTATTATGATATTTTGCATTTTGCCAGCATGCTTGAGTGGACTAGAAGATCATACTAACTATTAGAGCATAACTAAAAACGTGGTATATCATGTACCCGTCGTCTCACATGCATATACTTATTACTCATATCAAATCTCTGGTATCAATTTCATTAGCTTCTTTTATTGTAATTTGTGTCAGTTTAAAAATTGTTGATAAATCGTCGGCAATATCACGAAATGACGTATCTCAAAAAATAGAAAAAATGACTTCAGCCGATATTATTGCTTAAAAAAGTTGCTTCTTAATATAACGAATTGGCACAAGTTAAATTTTGATAGCTTTAAAGTTAGCGAGATATAATATTTAACTTATTTCATTTTTCTAAGAATAAAAGTCGAGCAAAAAAATACCTAAAAAACACTCTTGTAAAATTGAAAAAAAGGAGATACGTCACTTCGTGCCATTAACGACGAAATGGAACAAAATAATCCACATTTCTTAAAGCTGTTTTCTAAAAATTTACAGGGTTTTAATGAGAATTTTTCATAACGGAATAAAATACCGCGTGCAATAGGTAAAACCTTGGATTTGTCCAAATATATAGCGGCAAGCAATTTATTTTTCCCTCTTGAGACACTGGCAAACTTTTGCTGAAGTGATTTATTGCTAAAAGTCGGATTTTCTTGTCAAAATAAGATCCTTAACTAGTCGATGGGGTTTTAATAAAAAAATATTATCCTAAGGAAATAAAATATGAAAGGAGGTAAAACACAACAAGTCAATTCTCTTGATTGGATTAATAGATAGTTTTATTATTTATTCTACATAAAAGCAGTTAAATCACAGCAAACTTCCAAAAACCTCCGCCCAATTGATTATATTTTACTTGGAAACAGATTTTCTAGTTCGGTTTGGTCAAATTTAGGTTGATTTGATTTTGACGTGACGCAACTTTCGTCTTAGAACTGAATTAATGTTAAAGATTTTAAACCTTTTAAAAAACAGTTTTGTTAAAGGGAAGAGTTTACTAAATATTTCAAAATTGTGACAGTGGCCGCTGTCAAATTGCTGCTTCTCCCTAGTGCCGCAACTTATATATTTACTCTGTAAACTTTGCCTTAACTTACAAAAAAAAATAATTAAATATTGTACCTTATTATTTCTTCCATTTTTTGCGTTTCCATTATCCACTCTTTAATTACTTATGCCTTATTATGTACATCTTCATTAAGTTAAGTTATCATCTTAGTTTGTTCAATAAAAGCCAGCAGCTCTGCTCTTGTGTAGCTAGCAATCTTTAATTAGCCTTAAGAGCTTAATCTGCTTTTAGTTAGGACGCGTCTATTTAACTGCAGCTCCTATTTATAGGCAAGAAATTTAGAAATAAAAATAAAATACTAAGATGCAAGACGAGCTATATCGTAGTTCTGTACCGGCTACTCAAATAAATTGAAGGTGAAGAGGCATTCCCAAGAGTCTTAAAATATCCGCCGTTTTTAGTTACAAGAGACAAAGGTTTTTGTTATTTTTAGTATTCTTAACGGTTTGGGTAATTAAGTTTTAAGAGGTAATCACTTATACCTACGAGGTTTAAAGCTATTGAATTGATTGAACAATTACGAAACAAAGAGCCAAAAAATGAAAGAAGAAAATTTATTAAAAATGAATTCAAGAAAACGCGAATTTTGAGTTTAAACCGCTTTATCAGTATAGATTCTATTCTTTATGAGGGATAATCATAACATTGTTAGACAATGTGTACTTAATATTTAACTAAAGATCATTAAATATTAAAACAAAGTTTCATCGGACCAAAAAAAAACAGATATTAAAATACAAGTAGGGTAGTCTCCTGGCCTATATGAAATCGCACTACTTATATTTAGAATTTTTTTACCGTGGCTGTCACAAAATAACATTAAAACAACATTAAGAATAACAGGTTTATCAGGTAAACTAATTAAATAAACAAAGGAAGTACAATACTATATTAATAAAAATACAATTTAGAACCATTTATGGGTTTAATAACCAAATAGCATATTCTTTGTTGCCTATAATATTGGCACATCTTCTGGGCATGGAGTTGGTTAAAGTTTATAATACATGAAGTAAAAGATTTCTCCAAACTTCTGAAATTTTATTCATAAGTGTTTGTTTGTTAGGAAAAAAATATGGTACGTATTCGCCGTTCTTCTTTCCATATGTTTCTATGATTTAGGTCGGGGGATGGCGCAGGCCAGACTTAAACTGGAATATTATTCTGCCTGAACCACTGTCACACATGCTTCAGATACATGAACCTGTTTATTATTCCATCGATAAAGTGTAGAAGTCCAACCCCCAAATGAAAAGCAAGCCCACGTTTATAACACTACCTTTGCCATGCTTTCTAGGCATTAAATACTTGAGATTAAAACGTTCATTTACAGAGTCTTCTAACTAGCCTCATGCCACCTGAATTAAATATATTGTCTCATGTTTCATCAATAAAAAGCAGCATACTCGGGAGGAGTATTCGTTAAATTTTATACATATTGTTGAATTACCAATTTTTTTGCAAAACTGATGTCGATATTGTATAATCAGAACGGAAATACCAAAAACAAAGTAAAAAATGTCTCTATAGCTATCATAAAAAAAATTACAAATCTTTCTTTCTTACACCTTTTATAATAACTATATTTTGCTTAGGCTTTCTGGTGGTGTATATTTGTTTAATTACTAATTTACTCCACCTTTAAAAGTTTATAGAACTGATTTTCACATATCTACATGAATTGTTTCAAATAGTGCATTATTCATGACAAATTGGTAATGTTTTGGAAATATAAGAAATCGTTTGTGTGTTTACAAAAACAGTTTATTTCTTAAAATTTGTTTTTTTTAAATTACTTAAATGAACATGTTTTTTTTATTTTAGTGTGCTTACCAAAAATCTATCAGTATAAATCCTTGGCTGCCGGTTTCTCTTAAGTCCTTGATGTCATATTTTAATTTATATCCAGATTTTTCTGATCCAAGTGGTCATGTTTACAACACCCACAAACGTGTCGATAGACACGAAAAAATTTTAAATTTAAAATTGGGATAATGTCCAAACTTATTAATTAAAACTCAAGTGGCATAAAATGATGTTGATAGTTTCGTTTAGTGTCGATAATTTAAATTTTATTTATATTCTAATGTAAATATTCTAATTTTATATTGAAATATTATAATAAATTATGATCAAGACTAGTCAAGAGTATATTCGTTTGATAAAACAATTGGGAAATTAGTGTAATTATGAAAACATGTTTAATTAAAAAATTGGGATATGGGCCAAATTACTTAAATAAAAACTGATGTGGAAAGAAATGTATTTAAACGTATTTAATAAATTATTTTAAAATTTATTATCCCATTCTAATATAATAAAATACGTTGTTTAACCTAGGAAGCGCCCGATATAACTTAGGATCTTAGTAGTTCTGTAAGGTTTGTCAAATAGCAAATACAGCGTTATAACCGTAAGGCCTCGGGCACGATAACCAGCGTCAGCGTCGAGCGGCTGATTTAAAGTACCAAGTTCTTTTATTCTCGCATAAAGATCAAAGACAGCGCTCTCACATTTTCCGCTCTACGCTGGCCGCTCACGCTGACGCTTAATATCGTGTCTGAGGCCTAACACGTAGTGTGTCTTTGGAGGTTCTTACCAAATGAGAGACTTTACAAAAAAAAGTGCCTTTTCATAAAAGTTCTGCTTGATGAGAAAATACATTTCCACAAAAATATTTGTATGTTGGATGTACAGTGTGGCCTAAAAAGACTTGTTTCCAAATTAAAGTACTGAGTATTTCCTAACTACGCCTACGGTACGAAACTTTAAAGGGTGATTTCTTATGTAGTTTTATGAAAAAAAATCTATAAACATATGTATGTCCTAAGTTGCTTAGTTTCTGAGATAAAAAAAAGTCGGTATTTTATAAATGTCTTAAATACGAAGCCAGATACGAAACAAAATTACAACGCTAAAAAGTGTATAAATTTAATTTTTTTTCAAATTGACACCCTGTATTTTCCTTATTATCAATTTTGGATATAGGTATGTTTGGTTAAATCTTAATATTTTGGCATCAAAAATCTACGGTTTTTTCTGTGTACCATTAATTAGTGGACACACTGTATTTACCAATAAAATTAGTATTTTTTATAAAAATAGGTGTTTATATTTAGTGCCGTATTAACCATTAGACTGACTAAACCTAGGGCGTCATGAAAAAGTAGGCGCCAGACAGGGGAGTTTTTAAAAAGTTTAGCTCGGCGCCTGGCACTCAAAATAGGCACTACGGAGGAAAGGACCTTTTTTTGCTCTTCAAAATTTTTTTGGCGAAATAGGCGCTCAGGGAATTCTAGCCTAGGGCGGCTCAAACAGTTAATACGGCCCTGTTTATATTTATCACTCAGTATTATATCACTAATGCATATGGTAAATGGGAACACAGTAAATAAGCTAAATCTTCAAGCAGCAGCAAATAAAAAGTTTATTGTCCGTGGTTATCTTAAGTTCTATTAATAGATTTATAGTGGGATAGGATCTGGACTCATGTTGGCATAGCGGATAGACTTAATAGACACAAGGAATTTGTAAGTTAAATACCGGCTTTGCAGCCGACTGTTAAAACAATCATTGGTTACTTTGCTATGGATAATAAAATGTATGTGAATACAGTGTGCGAGGTCAATATTTACAAATTAAATATTGTTAACTTCACGGTATAAGTTTTTCTGAGGCGCTGGTCTTTGGTTATGGTGCCCTAACGGGAAATTAAGAACTTTTTGCAGACACTAAACGCAGAATTCTTTAAACGCAATTCTTAGTTGTTTCAGTTACTAGTAGATTAAAACTAAATAAATAATTAAATCATCCAAATCGATCTAGAGCAAAAAGATCAAGGAGACTAATCGACTAGTACTTGTATAAAAATTCTGTAAAAAAGTGGAGAGAAATTAATTTTACATTCACAAAAATGGCTTAAATGCTTTGTTTAAGAGAATTTTAAATAATTGTACCCATATGGCATAAGAGGCACTGTTTTCTTAGATTTGCCGATACTGATATGCTATGGTAAAACTAGTCCGCATACTAGTCAAGTATTTATTTATTTATTTTTTTAATTTAAAAAATGGTTTAATAAACAAATATAGACTCTTTAAAAAACTAGAGATAGTTTAAATATCTTTTAAAATATTTTATGCCTCTTTTCGAGTGACAAAAAAATAAAAAATATTTTTTTAAGTTTTTGTTATATTTTGCAATGAAACACTTAATTTCAAGTGTCCAAATTGCACGTTATATTCGGCAGAGTTCTAGTTGGATGATAAATAGGATTTTGTAAAATTTTACTTTACTCTGAGAAGACGTAAGAAGCAAAAGACGATTAATTCTATTTGGCTACTTGGCTTAAAATTGACCTTTTTAGCTTAACCATGGCTCTCTAGATTAATATGTAAAAAAATATATTATGTCGTTTTTTGACAGCAAAAGCGTAAAAAAATTCATATGAAGTGTCATTATATTCAGAATGACATGTACAGGGTGGCGCCTTTTCATTGACTTTGCATGGTATAGCGAAAACTAAAAGAGTTAAGAACAAATCTGATTGCGCAATCTCGATTTTGATTTTTGAAACAAATTCAGTGGTGCAAGTAAATCATGGCTAGCTTTATTCGTTTTGGAGATACAGAGTGTTTTTAAAATTTTGACATTTTGGCCAGGTACTCGCTTGATATTAAAGATAAAAAAAATGTAAATAGAAAAGTATTAGAAATTTGTAGGTAGAATTCAGTGGCATACCTTTATTTTTTTATTTACTTTTTATTTTAAAGTTATAATACAATCTTAGGTTATTTAAATAGAACAAACACCCTGCATGTTTAATCGTAAGTTGAAAGGTCTTCCTATAATCTATAAGAAATACTACATTTGATATATTTATCTCTTATAGTTTTGGAAATATGACCATATAAATCTAAAAAATAGTAGATATACGCCTTAAGATTTAGAAGCTCATATTTCCGAAACTGTTAGCGGAAATCATTTTAAATTTGGTAAATTATAAAGTTCTTTAAAATGCCATTTTATTATCGCATTCCTGGCGATGGCTATGTTTCCGAAACTATGTCAAATTAAATATATCAAATGTTGATTTTTTACGGCTTTTAAGAAGACTTTTCAATTGGCGATAAAATATACAGGGTGTTTCATTTAAAAAATCCCAACTTTGTGTTATACCTTTAAAATAAAAGTCAATGGAAAAAATTAGGTACCCACTAAATTCTACGTAAAAATCCCTAAAACTTTCCTATTTATAATTTTTTCTATCTCTAATATTAAGCGAGTTACAAGTGCCTGGCCAAATTGTTAAAATTTGAAAAACACTCTGTATTTCCAAAACAAATCAAGTTAGCCATAATTTACTTTTACCATTAAATTTGTTGAAAAAATTGAAATCGAGATTGCGCAATCAGCTTTGTTCTCTCTCTATCTCTATCTCTTTCTCTCTCTTTTAGTTTTCGCTACACCCTGCAAGGTCAACGAAGAAACACCACCCTGTACAATCGAAATAAAATAAAATATACCGGGGGTGATGCTGTTTCTAATTTAAAAGTAGCAGTCATTTTCGGTTGAACCGGAAGTAATAAAAAAATGTATACATTAACCAGTCCATATCGATGTCAAATATCGACATACCAAATGTATTTAAAAAGTAAAAAAGTTATAGGGAGGAACCACCTTTGGCAATAACTCGGTATGCCTAAATTAAAATGCAGAAAAATGCAATAAAATATTTGTAAAGTAGACAAAACATGATTGGTTTACGATCGTTTTTTGACAATATTGCGGTTAATTGAACTTTATTGCTTGTTAGGTAATTAAACATTCTTCGCATCTGTGTCAAAAATCTTACTTGAACCTGAACCATAAATAGTCATTTGCAAGAGCAAAAACCATAAATAATAAATATAAAATAGTTAGTTACAAATCCGGTAAAATTATTTCTTCATTAATAAATTTAATATTATTCTACGGCTTTAATTAAGTACCTTAAATCTGGGATCTGTTTGTGTACGGTACCTATATAAAAATATAATATGAAATGAATTATTAGTATGAACTTGAATTTTATATTTAGATTGGAAATTTTATTTTTGTTTAATTAAAACCAAAATAAAAAAATCGTGTCCATATTTATTAAGAACTTAAGAACCTTAATTGTAAGGTACTAATGTCTGTATAATATTCAATTCGTTTTTAAAATAATCACAAAAACAACAGGAAGGGGCAATATTTATAAATCGAAACCACGTAATCCAAAATAGCATTAATTCCATTAGGATGACTGCACAATGTTTAAATCCGGTGACTAATGCCAACCCATTTATGCAGATAGACATTTATAAAAGTTATTTTGAGTTGGTGCTAAATTTGCGTTCTATCAACTTTAAGATTCTAGAGTGAACACGTACAGGGTCCCATAATTAAAGAAATTATTAGAACCGTTTAAATACTATTAAATTTATTGAAATGTTGCTTAGAAAAGCAATATTAGCCTGAAACTTTATACCAGAACATCAGTGGTTATTTCTAGTTAAACAAAAAAACAATCCTTTTGTTACAATTTTATCCGCATGTCCATTTTTGAACCGGTTGGGAAATATTTCTTAAAGTTTAATAAATCAAGTTTGTTTTAACAATATATATTTATTATATTTCTGTTTTTGTTTTTCATTTGACGTTTTCAGTTGGAAGATATAACAACAACTGTCCATTTGTCAATTTATATTTTCTGTTTGCCGTTTCCATATACCATATCAAAAACCGAAACGTCAAATTGCAAACGGTAACAAAAACGTCAATCTATAAATTCAGCTTTATTCTCATTTCTAATAATATTAAAAAGCACATATTCTTTATCGGCTTCGTAAGTAAGTTGAATTATTCCATTTTTTTTTTGTTCATGTAAAATTTACCTTTTATACTAACCTTAAAACGTAAATCAAAATAAAATTTCGAAAGAGACTACTGTGCAAGCGCTGCATTGCTTTATTGCAGTATTCCCTGAATGCGCCAACGGGAACTGAAAGCATTTTCAACCCGTGGTAATCCTGTGTTTATGTTATTGAGTCAATAACAAAATCAAATAATTTCGTTTAAATCTAATAGTCCGGGAGATAGCAACGTCAGGAAAACAAGAATTTTAGGTTGGCTGATTTTTTGATATGTTGTTTTTCCTTCTCTTTCGGCTAAATCCTTGGCTGTCTGGCTGGTGGTAGCGGTTGCGTTGGCGCCCAGCTGTGACCCTGACATTTAGAGCTGTCACCTTAACATTTAGAGCTGTCACTAATTTGTCAAAAAATGCAGACCTTGGTCATATATTATCGTTCCAACTTTCATCAAAATGTACCGAACGGTTCAGAAGTTAAAAGGGGGACGACTGTATAATTAGCAATGATAAAAGTGTCTGGCAATAAAAAAAGTGTTTGGTAAACCTATCTAAAGAGAAGAAATTGATATTTAGGTTTCTTAAAATGGTTTTAAAACCTTGGATTATTACCTGTACAGGTAGGATGCGAACTAATAAACGCAACCATTACCGCCAACGAGACAGCCCAGGGTCTATCCACAAGAGGAAGGAGAACAACATATTAAAACATCAGCTGACCTAAAATTATTTTTTGAAGACGTTGCTACCTCCTATACTGTATTAGATTTTTTCCGTTTCGTGTTTTTATTCGTTAATTTGCTCTAACTTAAGCCCTCTTTGTGTCTCAGACGTAATGTATTGTATTTGGAGAACTCGGAACGACAATTTCAGTTTATCAGACATCCTATACCAAATGACCTTGGTCTTAAAATTCAGACATTTCGGATGTAGGTTTATTTGAACTTTTCTTTTTAAATATCGCACCCTCCAAATTTTACGATAAATATGTGAGCAGATTTTAATTTATTTTTCACCTCGCAAAACCCCATCTACCCTCTATAGTGAAATATTGTGACAACACCAATTATTATTAACAAAATTAAAAATGAAAAAAAAGAAACTAAAACCAAATTGATTTTTCTCACTCTGTATTTTCGATATCATGCACTTTTGGACAGAGGTAAGTTGGGTTAGATCGTCATATTTTAGACTTAACAAATTATGGTTTCCTCACGTTTTAAAAACACAGTATACAATGTTAATAACTGCTCCATTTGGAAACTTTTATATGAACTATTTTCGATAATAAGCTGACTCCCCTTACAAGTTCTATAAGCTGTTAAAAAATGGCTCAATTTTAAAAACACTCTCAACCTGTATTTTCAAAGACATTATTATAATTTTGATTTCATATATTTCGTCACAACTATTTTCATAGCCCGTACTTGAGTAAATTTTCCAATTTAATTTAGTCATACTGTCAAATCTAACTTTCTTTATTTTAACTTTGTACTTTTTTACTGCCTACCCTTGTGGCATTTTTTATTTTATCGATTTGCCATCAAAACCACATCGCTATTATAAAGTCAAATAAATGAAGGAAACTTCTGCATTTGCAAATGTCGTCGACCTTGTCATTGTGATTGGCAGTGCAGAATCGACAGCGCCCAGTTAAACTAGTCAATTATTTGATAATGATTTACGGTCGCAAACAATAAAATTGAATTTATGTCCTGTGATGAGGGCTCGAAGCAGGATCGGGAGCGTTTTCGCCAATCGGACCATGTAATCGAATCATTTATTCGGTTGCGAACGATTACCTTTAGATAACCGCTGCGGCCCACGGGTCTATTAAAATTTTATTGAACATCATTAAACGAGACTTATTCTGAAAATAGGTTTTACTATGTTCCCCAAAGGGGCTTGTCGAAAGAGTAAAATTGTAAAATAAGGGCAAATACCTTTTCATTTTACGAATTCGTTAACTCCTGGAGTTTTAATACTTAACCTAATTTTTATTATTAAAAGCACATACACTAACTACAATATTTTTTTGTTATAGAATGTAGAAGACAAAGACGCTTCCCCAACAACTGCGGAAACTCCCAAGACGGAAGAAGCTAAGCCAGTAGAGAATAAAGAAAATACCACTGCAGCAAATGGCAGAAGCAACTCCTGCGGCAGAGCCATCCAAACCTGCTGAAGTAGAAGCACCAAAGGAGGCAGAAGCAAGCCCCGAAACAAGCAGAAGAACCTGTTAAACCATCTGAGCCAGAATCGGAACCAAAAATCGAAGAAGTAAAATCTGAAGAACAGAAAACATTGGAATCTGCAGCTGCAGTTCCTGAACCAGCAGTTGAAACACCTCCTGCTTCGACCGAGGAAGCTCCTAAGGCGGAGGAGCCCAGTAAAGAGGTGCGTACTGAGGAAGTGCCCCCACCGTTACCCTCCTCCAACCCCCATCCCCGCTCACGGTGTTCGCTGAATCTACAAAAGCAGATGCCGCGCTCACATCGGGTCAGGTGCCCCTTGAAGAACTTAAAGAGGTTCACCAAATTATTGAATCCTCCGTCGTAGAAGCCGTCGCATCGGTACCATCTAAGGTGGAGGATTCACCAATCCCCGAATCACCAGTTTTATCTGAGCAGGCCTCAGTCACGGAAACGACAGCGGAACCAACTCCTAGTTCCCCACCACCCATATCCCAAGTTGTACAAGAAAATCCCGTTCAGACATCAGATTCTCCTGGCTTTCCAACACCAGTCATAGAAAAAACAGAAGATGTTGAAACCCTTCCTCCTAGTCCTCCCTCTCCTGTTCCTGAAAAAACTGATAATATTTTAGAAACACCAAAACCCTCAATTGAATCATTTACAAGTGTAACTTCCAAAGAAGAAACTTCAGAAAGCCTTCCCGAACCTACAGAAACAATTCCTGAACCATCTCCATCCGTGGAGGAGTTACCTCCCGCCCCACCATCTCCAGTGCCTGAACCACCTTCAGAAACTGATACAAATAAAGAATCTTTACCATTAGAACCTGCACCCGTCGTAGAAACAAATTCTGCATCTTTAGTAGAATCATTACCCACTGAACCTATTCCTCCACCGCCCTTAGAGGAAACACCCGTTCCTGAAATTCCTTCAACCACAAAAGTAATCGAAGAAAATATTAAGACTGAAGAACCAACGAGTGAGGTAGAGCCTCCTGCGGAACCTATTCCAGTTTCCGAACCACTTAAGTCTGAAGAAGCACCTGTAGAACCACCAAGAGTTGAACCTTTAACACCTCCTCCCACACCTGCGGCCAGTACCGAATTGCCTTCCGCTGATATTCCTTCAAATGTAGAAATTCCCTTAGCTGGTTCACCCGCTCCTCCGTCAGAAGTTTCCGAGCCTGTAGCGCCCGCAGATTCGCTTCCGGACATCTCGACAGAATCACTCCCAAGTCTCCCCGAACCTCTATCAGAGAGTCTGCCTCCCATGTCCCTTCCCCCAGTTGATTCAGTACCTGAGCCCATCGCTCCCTCAGAACCTGAATTGTCTCCGAAAGAGGAGCTACCTCCCGCGCCTCTTACCAACGGGAACATGAATGGACACGCTTCTCCGTCGCCTATTGAAGAGGCCGTAATACAGTCAGAGGTGCCAGGACCAACGAAACAGGTGATTAGCCTCGCAGACTCGGAAGCAGTAGTTGGCTGGGTGGGCAAAAGGACCTATAGTGGATCGGATCCTTGCGCTTAATCTCTGTAGTCCGATCAATTTCATTTTTATAAAACTGTTACTAGCTATTTGATAAAGGTGTATCAGCTGCTTTTAGTTCTCCGTGACCAAATGGTTACGGTTGCTAAATTATCTTGTATCAGGTTTATAAAATTGTCTGGGTAGACCAAGGATCCGCCAGGCTACTAGACGTCTTGCTTGTTTGGTGTAACTTTGGGTTGGTCGGAGGTCCTTTTTGGGGGCACTGAAAAATTGACTGTGCAACATATTCTTTTTCTAAAGGTTTCAAGGAGTTTTTTTTTATTTCTATTGATAATTAAACACAGTACGGATAGGATTAAACTGTTAAAAAAAAATATAATGAAAAATGTATTTTTGTGACAGAATTTTTAAACTTTTTGAAGACGAGCAATAAATGTTGTCCTTATAATAATAATTTTTAGTATGATACATTAAAAATATAATTTAAACAATGGAATAAAATAAACAATGACACGTGTAGCCAATAATACAAACGAGAAGCAAATTAATAAAAAAAACAAGAAGAGTGATAGGTTCTTGATCAGTTAACCTGTAACTCAAATAAAAATCTGCATCTCAAATAAATATAATATAAATATCTTATTATATGACGGGCTGTTAAGCTTTATTGACCACTATGTTTAGTTATCTTTATGATGGAAATATTTTAGGTGCTTTATTAATTTTTTTGGTAAAAAAATAAATACCGGTTATCCACAGCACGAACGAAGTCAAAATGTACATAATCTGCTATCTATTCTCTAATAGCCACGACACTTTGCACCACTCCAAAGTTGTACACTGTAAACATGGAAGGCACTTTTTGCATCACCTAGTGTAAGATAGTTGTGTTATGTAAATACTAAAAATGAGTTTGCCCAATTTTTGGTTTATTGCATTTTAGAAGGAACTGAAATAACTTCAATTACCATTGAGTCTTTTAACCTGTTTTCAACGATTTGTTTGTGCTAACCCAATTGAGTTGTTTTTCCAAATTCCTTTCCTTTTTGTTTGTTATCCCTTACTAATACGTTTAGTTCCTAATAATTTATTTCTTGTGTTGTTTTGTCTTTCCTTGTTTGTGGCCTTGTTATTTATTAAGTTGGTTCTTGCATCCTCTAATATTTATTATGCACATCAATTTATAAGAAAATTTTGAAACATCTAAAATCGACATATTTAGGGTTGCGGAATACTGTAGTGTAGCAGTGGTAGCTAAAAGATGATTCAAAATTTTCATAGACACGGTAAATTGTTTATGTTTTATACAAGTTTGATATGTTTTATTTTGCCTTTTTTGTCACATTATAAAAGTCAATTATTAACACTATAATATGTTTTAATAATGTGATATATAAAGGTAAAAATACTAACAATAAAAAAGAAGATTTATGTAAAACAACTTCTAATTATTTTATTTGTAAGATATTTTTAAAGTAAATACGTTTTAACTAGTAAATAGAGTACGTGTACATAGTTATACTGAATCCGATTGTTCTATTGTGTCCATTTCGAAGGTTTGATAGAAATTGAACAATCAGAAAAGGTTCCCAAGTTTTATTCGATCGGTTGCATCGGATTCAGTATAACGATGTACAGGTACTCATAGGTTTCTATACTTTTTTTTAACTCACCTGAGGTTTAGACAATACGAAGAATCATTCTAACCGGATACGACAGACTTGGGCAACTGCTACCATATCATATTATAATCAATTTAAAGATCAAAATTTATCTTAACTGAAAGAATTGACTGATGCTCTGTACGGATTTGAAAATAGTCTAAATTGCTAGATAGTCTTATCAGTAAACTACTTCTACTAGCTCTAATGTCAAACTCTAATGTCTGAGCAAAAAGAATTCGAAATCAAACACATCTTAATAAATGTGGAAATTTTGTAAATCTCTTTGGACGATCTTTATAATGGAGAACTAATAAAGAGGGTGTTTCATTTAAAATTATTACACTTTTTATACAACCCTGTATATCTCTCAAAAATTCTAAAATTTTGACAAACCAGTAAACTAATATTTTTGTTAATTTTGTAGAATAAAAAAAAGGGAAAGGTGAGTAAATTCACAACTGTACTCCCGGTACATAATATATAAATAAAAACTTTAAATAAGCTTCAAAACAGTCACTGTAGGTAACTCTTGTAGACTTAAATCGATCTGTTTTTAGAAGAATTGCAAATATTTGCAATTCTAACTAAGATAGCCTTAATCTACATTAATTTCGCTACAAAATATCAAAAAATTGCAAAGATATTTTTTTATACTTTTTTTATAGCTTAGTCAGTTTGCCAAAACAAAACAATAATGCTGCACCATTTTTTTATTTAAAAACAACACACATTTATGGACATCACATAACTAAATCTTTAAGATGTAATTATTAAAGCATTAACATGTATTTTTTTAGCCAAACGCAAACGTAAACAAGCAATGCGTGAAAAGAAGACGGTCTAACGCGAATGCCGGCATACAATCAGTTCAGATAGGATGACTAATCATGCTATTTTTGTTGTTGCTTTACTGGCCTACGCACCTTTTAGTTTATCTAAATGTGTATAAGACCAATTAAAGCACCATTTTTTTTTGTAAAAATTCTTGCAATTAAGGCAAATTCGCAACTGATAAAACTGTTAATATACTACCTGCCATTTGTCTTGTTCTTTTATGCGATAAATTTAAATGATGCGTGGATATTAAAATCTATAATTTTAGGATATGATTATTTGGTTAATAATACAGGAAATAAAGCATTTCACCTGGCAATTCTTTGGTCCTGCATGGATCGACTTGAAATTTTAACAGAAGGTAAGAAAAAGCCCAAGGTACAAAACCTATATCGCTAAAACCCTGGGGTGGTTGCCACACCCCTAGGGGGTGGAAATTTTTACTACATTTTAACAACGGAAATCGATTAAAAAGTGATTATAAACAAAAAATGTTTTTTACATTTTTTCGTAAAACTAATACTTTTAAGTTATTCGCGATTGAAAGTAATAATTTTTCGATAAAAAAACGACGTTTTTAATGGGGTGTTCGCGAATAACTCGAAAATTATGCATTTAATCAAAAAAATGTGATTTTAAAAAGACAAACAAAATTAGTTTGTTATAATTTTATTCCTACCAATACAAACTGAGATACGGAGTGTTAATTGTTAGCTATTTGTCGTCTTATGCATTTTAATTAAAAACGTTTAAAAGCAAAATTGTAGGTTTTAAAAACAAAATTGTTTTATTGTAATTTTTCTACGACCAATACGAACCAAGATACGGCGTGTTAATGGTTAACTTTTTTCCTTAAATGTAAAATTTGATAGATTTAAAGTGAAATAATTGGAAAGTGCTGCATATTTTAAAGAAAACTCATATATATATTTTTTAAAGCACCTAATAAGACCTTTCTTTTTTTATGAAGTTTTTAGCATAAAAATTTAGTGAGTTATGATAAAAAAGGTCAGTATTTAATTTTTTCTAAGAAAAAATAAATTAGGACAAGCCCCTAACTACCCCCTAATTAAAATTGACCCTTACCCTTTTAGAGTTCTCTTTATACATGTATTAATAATACATCAAAAAGTTTTACCAGTCTTGAATGCCTCAATTTAGAAAAATTTAAGCTTAAAGTGAAAAACGATTATTTACAATTTCATATTTTTCACCCATTTTATCTAAATAACTCCGAAAATACTGAAGATAAGAAAAAAATGATTTAGTTTTAAATTGCTGGTTTTTTATTGACTAAGATTTTGCATTACGTAGGTTTCCTGTCAAGTGAATATTTGGCAAGATATAGTCGTTTAAAACCCTATATTTAAGAACGAGCACCACCTTTTTCGTGCTCTTTAAACTCACCCCATTTAAAAACCAAGGGACCTAAGGAACTTTACCTACAGAGCCTTCTATCGTTAAAAATAAAGAAGATACGTTAAAAAACGAATCAGTTTTTCAAAAATTCGAATAGGCCACTTTGGAGCATAAAATTCTACATGATAATTTTAGAATTGGGCATTTTAAATTGGGCTAATTTCTTGGACCTATTATTAATACATGTATGAAAAGAATTGTTAAAGATAAAAGGTCGGCTTTAGTTAGGGGTTGTTTTATTGATTTTTCGTAGAAAAAATCATCTGTTGACCTTATTTTTATTACTCACTAATTTTTTAAGCTAAAAACTTCTACTTTAAAAAAAAGTCTAATTATGTACTTTAAAAAAGGTTTTATTATTTTTTCGCAAAATGTAGCATTTTCCCGTTATCTGACTTTGAATCTATTAAATTATGCATTTGACGACAAATAGCTAACAATTAACACTCCGTATCTCAGTTTGTATTGGTCGTAGGAAAATAATAACAAACTAATTTTGTTTGTCTTTTTAAAACCTACAATTTTACTTTTAACAGTTTTTTGATTAAATGCATAATTTTCGAGTTATTCGCGAAAAACCCATTAAATCATCGATTTTTTTGTCGAAAAATTGTTACTTTTAATCGCAAATAACTTGAGAAAGATTGATGTTATGAAACCAATATTAAAAATTATTTGCTAAAAATTACTTTTTAGTTGATTTCTGTAGTTAAAATTCGATTCGATATAGGTTTTGTACCTAGGGCTATTCCCAACCTTCTGTTAAATATTTTAAGTCAATCAATGCAGGACCAAAGAATTACCAGGTTTTACCTTTTTAGAGCTTCATTTCCTGTACTATAATTAACTATCGTCTTTATCAAATAGGACCCATGCTAAAAAAACGAAAATAAGGTTTTGGTCCACAGATCGCTGCAGTGTGCGTCGTGTCACCTCAAAATTATTATGGACGTTAGCGGCACGCAGGCTAACAACCACTCTTCTTTAAAAATTCAGACACACTCTCAATGGTTGGAGAGAAGCAGAAATTTAAAAATTTTAAATTGCTTAAAGTATACAGGGTGTAATTTAATTGATGGCTAAAAATACGGGATATGATTCCTTAGCTCATTTTACGAAAAAAAAATTCTTATTAACATAGGTCCCAAACCTCTTAACTTTAAGCTAGAGGGTGTTAAAGTTTACTGGAAAAAAAATCGTATTCTTATCCTTACCTTAAAACTGTTCTAGATATTTTCATGAAATTTGGGGCGCACCTACACAGCACCAATATGCATTTTTTAATGTGAAAGATTTTTAATTATTTCTACCAGTGGCATCCGTACGGGATGTATACTGAAGATTTTTCAAAAACAGATGGTACGCCAGTGCTTTTACCAAAAAATAAAAATTATTTTTGAAATTTATTTTGCAATAAATCGGACCGCTTGATCTTTTTTTCCAATGCGCCGTTTTTGCGTAAAAAAATAAATACCGTTTTTAATGCAGGTTTGATGTAGCGATATTATTTTAAATTAGTAGGCTAGTGCCCTATTTTTAGTTTTTTATGCGAAAACGATGAATCGGAAGAAAAAGGCAAGGAATCAAATTTGTTGCAAAATAAATGAGCATTAAAAAATATATATATTTTTATTTTTGAAAAAGCAATTGCGTATCCTACTTTTTTGAAAAATCTTTAGTATTCATCTCATACGAAGGCCACTTGTCAAAATATTGAAAAATCTTTTATATTAAAAAATTCCTATTGGTCCTTATGTAGGTTCGTGTCGAAATTTCATTAAAATATTTCATATACAGTAGTGGAAAAATGTATGGAAACTTTTAAGATTGTTCGTATAATTAAATAATAAATTTGTCAGGAACCTTTTAATGTTTGCTAAAATGTAGGAATGCCACTGAAGTACATATTATCGTGTTTAGGAATTCAAGAAGAAATTTTGTTTATGTTTTTTTGTGATAAGGAATTTGTGGTTGGAAATAAGTATGGAAACTATTCATATTTTTGGTTCTAAAAATTTAGTCTTAGTTCTACAGAGCAAATATCGTGTACGGTATTAATTTATTAAATTTATCATTCCAAGGCACCGTTATTTTTCAAATGACTTTAAACAAAAAATTGTTGACTAATTTTAAAATGGGAAGAAAAAAATCAAAAATTGCAAAATCTCTAAATATTACTAAAAGTGCGGTAACGAAAATAATACAAAAATATGAAAGTCGTGGTGATGTAAGAACTGCGCCGAAGTCGGGAAGACCTCGTAAAACTACTTCCCGAATTGATAAAACTATTTTAAGGATCTCAAAACTTGATCCCAGAAAAACTTCCAGTCAAATTACCACTGAAATCTCTGAGCAATTTGGTGTTAACGTGACAAGTAGAACCGTAAGAAACCGTCTACTTGATGGAGGGCTTTATGGAAGAGTCGCTGTTAAAAAGCCGCTTTTGTCCAAAAAAATAGAAAGGCTCGAATGGAATTTGCTAGAGCTCACATTAATTGGTCTCAAGAAAAATGGAATACCGTTCTGTGGAGTGACGAAAGTAAATTTTCACTATTTGGATCTGATGGCAGACGATATATAAGAAGACCGGCTGGCGCAAGATTCAAAGCAAAGTACCAAATTCCTACTGTGAAGCATGGAGGAGGGAACATAATGGTCTGGGGATGTTTTTCTCGATCTGGGACAGGACCAATCATTCAAGTGCAGGGTAAAATGGACCGATTTCAATACAAAGAGATATTGGAAAATACAATGTTACCATTTGCAGAAGAAGATATGCCATTGCGATGGATTTTTCAACAGGACAATGACCCAAAACATTCATCTAAGTTAGTAAAAGATTGGTTTGGTGAGAAAAACATAACTGTACTTGAATGGCCATCTCAATCCCCAGACTTAAATCCTATTGAACATCTTTGGGACGTCTTAGATCGCCGTATTCGAATTCATTCTAATATCAAAAATCAACAACAACTGTTTAATATTATTAAATCAGAGTGGTCCCAAATTCCTGTAGAGACACTTCAAAAATTGGTTGACTCTATGCCTAAAAGGTGCCAGGCAGTCTTAGATGCTAAAGGGTGATTCTACAAAATACTAAAAAAGTGTCAATCATATGTTTGTACATTTTTATGAAATAATAAAAGTTTCCATACTTTTTTCCAACTGTTTTTTGAAAATTTCTTATTATTTAAAAACAAGAATCCTAACAAAAACAATTTTCTAAAAAAATAAATAATACCACGTCAATTTATATTCTAATTATGTGTATGCGGAAATAATATTGCAGAAACAAAAAATAATCGTAATCTTAAAAGTTTCCATACTTTTTTCCACTACTGTAGTTTTAAAGTTATGATAAAAAATGATTTTTTTCTTAAAACTTTAACACCTTGTAGCTTAAAAGTTAAGAGGTTTAGGACATATGTTAATATGAACTTTTCCTCCTTAAATTGAATAAGAAATCATATCCTGTATTTTTAGCCATCAATTAAATTACACCCTGTATATTTCAGGCCAAAACTAAATTTTTATTCCTAATAGAGCACTAAAAAAACAGGTAAAATACAATAAATCGAAATAATTAATTTTAGTGAAAATAGTTCTGGCAAATTTTATAGATATACGTAAACTAAGGAGTTCAATAAAAAATATTAGGTTTGACATGAAAATTGCTTAGCTTCAAGTCGAGAGTCTAATAAATCTAAGTGATAAAGGTACGTTAACACCATTTCTATGGGGCAAAATTAAAAGTACATTTTAAGAAAATGCAATCTAGTTACAACTCTAATATAAAAAATGTGTTAGGTTAAAATTCTGATTATTACTTATGGAGGCATGCCATAACTTACTTGCTTAATAATAATTAAGCATTAAGTGATTTTTTTCTATCAGGTAGTGACAGTTAGAGACCTACAACAGAAAAAAATTAAGTTAAGATTAAAAAAATATAATTTACATGTCCTTTTGTTAACCAAGATAATAATTCGGAATTAAACGTGCAGTGGGTACTAAGTACTTCCTTACCTTACTGGATATATTAACCTTTATGAGCGAAACTTAATAATATTAACCTAAAGGTTGAGAAAAGTAAATATAACTTTTTCTCAGGCAAATTAATGTAAATGTTTTTTTTCTAGCGTTATTTAAAATTTAGTTGAGCTGCAGAATGAACAGTTTTTAAAAAATAATTAAATGATATTTATTAGAAAAATGGACAATAATTAAGTAGTACCTTTATCACTAGATTTACCTACACATTTTGGCTAGTATTTTCTTCAATACAGTTGCTCTAATTTAAATGTTTGCTCTTTGCGGGCTTTTTTTTATTTGCCATATAACAAATGACGTAAAAAGAAGTGGTTATTATTTAAGTCATCTGATTCCTTACTTATACAGGGTTATATTAATTTTTTTAGTTTACCAAACAAACTTCGGAATATATGATAACTTATAAATATTTGGCTAATTTAATTCTACCTTTTAAAAATCACGTCTTCTTAAATGACCTCCACCAACTTTAACACATTTTTCAATATTAGATAAAAAGTGGTTCATTACACGGCGTAGCAAACCTTTGTTTATTCCTCAACTTCTTCACGAATTTTGACTTTGAGTTCCTCGATTGTACCTGGACGACTCGCAAACACTTTGGGTTTTAAATATCTCCACAGGAAAAAATCGGGTGCCGTTAATGAACCACTTTTTATCTAATATTAAAAAATGTGTTGAAGTTGGTGGAGGTCATTTAGAAGACGTCATTTTTAAAAGTTAAAATAAAATTAGCCAAATATCTATAAGTCATCATAAATCCCAAAGAGTTAGCTGTAATTTAGTATAATAAAAAGTTTGTTTGGTCAACTAAAAATATATATTTCAAATATTAAAATGGGTAGCCTATTATGGGGAACCCTACACATTGTGTTAACAAAACCTAAAATACGTTAAATAACATATGTTTCAGTTTTATTTCGAAATGTAAATACATAGTGTATAAATAGCAAATATTTGTTTATACAATGAAGTTCACTGAATCTTACTAATGAGTTATATTTTCAGATTGCCTCAGATGTAGCAAAAGAAAGCGAAATTAGCCCCGAGTCCGGAGACAACCCCAGCGAAACTGCAGTAAGTTTATTTACAGAACGTGCACAGACTGACGCTATTTAGTGGTTCTAAAATATTTATGACAATTGATTACATACGCAATCCTTAATAGTCCGGGAGGTAGCAACGTCGGGAAAACAAGAGTTTTAGGTTGGCGGATGTTTTGATATGTTGTTCTCCCTCCTCTTTCGGGTAGAATCTTGGCTGTCTGGCTGGCGGTAGCGGTTGCGTTGGCGCCCAGCGGTGACCTTGACATTTAGGGATGACTGTATAATTAGCAATGATAAAAGTGTCTGGCAATTAAAAAAATATGTTTAGTAAACCTATCTGAAGACAAGAAATTGAAAATTGGGTTTCTTAAAATATTTTTAAAACCTTGGATTATTACCTGTACAGGTAGGATGTGAACTAATAAACGCAATCACTACCGCCAGCCGGACAGCCCATGGTCTATCCAAAGGAGGAAGAGAACAACATGTCAAAAAATCAGCTGAACTAAAATTATTTTTCGAAAACGTTGCTACCACCTACACTATAATTTAGCTATATTTTTTGATAATTAAGAAATTAAGAACCAAAGCGGACCATCTCACAAATCTAAAAAAAAATTAACACCTTATTTTGTTTGGATCTGGATCAGTGGTTATTATAGGATAGAAGTAGCTTACTTAAACCACTCTGGCCCCAGGATGTAACGTTTAGGCGTCGAATTTTCGGTGTTGCCGTTTGAAAGTCGAGCCCTTTCAGCATCGGCCATTTCGGCGTGAGAGTTTATTCTAGCAATCTAACATAATATACAAAGTCAAGCGTAAGTACAGTTTTTCGCCCAAATAAGCACCGTCGGCATGATCTATAAAAATAACTCCTTAACAAGTCAATTGCCTACAATAAAACGATAAACGGTAGTCGGGAGAGCACGGTCGTATTATACCATTTACAATACAACTCGTGCCCTCCCGACTACCGTTAACCATTTTATTGCAGCCAATCATCTTTTTAAAGGGTTATGTTTATTAGTAGATCATGCCTAAGGAGCTTATTTGGACGAAAAAACTATAAGGTAAGATATATTAAAATGTTATTTTTTAATCATGTTGGATTGCTAAAAAAATAAATGTACAATCACTTCATTTAAATTTTTTACTAGAAATTATACAGGGTGTATAATTATAATATAAAATATAATTTTAAAAAACTACTGTTCGAGAAAAAAACTTTATTTTAGTTATTTGACGTAACGGAATATTCAAACTACAATATTTTTATTACCCTTGTATAAAATAAAATTGATTGTTTACATAGTGTAATTATGATCAATTTATGTAAGATATTCTAAAACATTCCGATTATCTCCGTCCCTGCGTTTATTTAGTTTAAAAAAAATAGTAACTATGTGCAACTCGTAAGAAAAGCATATCTCGGGCTCTTGGTGTTTAGCAATAGTTTATAGTATAGGTTTAATCGCAAGGAATCTAACTTTGAAACTAAACGATATTAAGGGTTACTCTGACACCAATTTCGCCAATGCCGAAATGGCTCCTCGTCCAAACAACGGCCATCCGAAATGGCCACGCCAAAACAAATGTTCTAGATCGGTTTAGCCCTAATAAATAAGTTTTATGCCATTATATTAAAATTAAAATACGTGTTAAAGCATTTTTTAGGTTTGTGGTATAATCTTAACGCTTCAATTATGATTTTTTGTCTTTGATACAATACTCTTCATATTTTTGATGCCAGGAGTGGGTATGCTTAACTTATTTCAATATTTTTTAAATACAGACATATTTCAGACAATTATATTTTCAGGAAAAATCAATTTGATAGTAGAAATTTTGCCATGTTTTTGGGCAGTTTGTTTTCCCCATAAAGCTTCCTTTTGTTACTTATTTTAAAAGTATGTGACTTATTAAAGAGGGTGATAAAAATGTTTATACAAAAACATTAAAATGTAATTTTACTTTTTTAAAGACAAATGTCAAAAACTGTTTTTATCTTTTGTTAAGTAGAAACATCCAGCTGTGTGTTTGTAATTATTAGAGTTACTAAATTTTTATAAATAAAAAAAATACATATAAAAAGGGTAAAATTACAGGAAAATATGATTTTTAGTTCTGGTTAAATAACATATGCGATAAGATTAAGCTATTTTTCGGGTTTAAATTGACATTTTATTGTCAAACGTCAATGCTAAAGTAATGTTAAAAATGAATTTTATTAAAACCGAAAATTTTGCAAGTTTTAAGCTAAATTCATAGCTTGACGTTTCCGTTACCGATCGCCGTTTCTGATATGGTATATGAAAACGGTAAACAGAAACTATAAATTGACAAATGCAAAGTTGTTGTTTCCTCTTTCTATGCTTTAATTCGTTGGGGACATTCAGCCCATGCTGCTAAAGTTTTTACATTGCAGAGGAGATGCGTTCGCAGAATTGCTAATATTGGCTGCCGGGAGGAATGTAGACCATATTTTATCAAATTGGGGATTTTTACTCTTCCCTGTTTATGTATTTTCCAGTGCCTCATGTTTATTAAACAAAACAATCACTTGTATCAAACTAATCAACAAATCCATAAATATAATACTCGTAACAGTCAGGATTTAACTCACGACTTTCATAGACTTGGAAGATCCAGGGGTGGCACCAATTACTTCTGTATAACATACTTTAATGTGCTTCCGCAGCGCATTAGATGTTTGAACGACAAGAGTTTTAGAAGCACTATAAAAAGTACCTTAAAACATGCTTTTTTTTCTGTGAATGAATACCTGAGCAGAGGCTTTATTTTTTAGTTAATTTGAATTTTGACTTAAAGAAGTAAAAAAAATAATAAATTATTTCAGGACTCCCATAAGGGCTAAACTTTAGTAAAACATTATTGTTTTAGTTTAAATACTTTTAATAATAGTGATTGACTGTCAGTGTTATTGTGATGTAACTGTATTTTTTTTAAAATTTTATTGAGTATAATGTTTAGGAAAATTTTAGAATATTTTTAAATGTTTCTTGTCTAATTAATGTAACTTGACGTGTAAAAACACTTATGTAGTGTAATTATTACCAATAAATAAATGAATAAATAAATTCTAACTGAAAACGTCAAATGGCAAACGGAAACAGAAACGACGATCTATAAATGCAGCTTTAACGAGGAATAGAAAAACGGCACATGCCAGTAAGGTGCGCGCGAATAAAAACAGTCCTATCCCTATCCTATGTCTTGTATTAAGCCGTTCCAGAATTTATCCAGATTAATACACTGTGTTTCCTTACTACAGAACGAAACTTAAGGAACCGATTTCTTATTTTTATTTAATAAAAACAGTTTTTATAAACATATGTTCGGACTTGCTTTATTTCTGGAATAGTTAAAGGTTTTAAAAAAGTCGGTATTTCTGAAATATCCTAAAACCATTTAACCGATTCAGATGACATTTAGTACACTTATCTAATGTAATAAGGCGCTTGTAAATCTCTACATATGTAGATTAAGATTATTGGGACTAGTGGCGTCTTAGTGGACACCATAGCCAATATTATTGAGAAACAAAGTACGCCACTGACTTTTTATTTTTTTATTTTTTTTCGAATGAGCAATAAAACTTTAATTTTTAGTTTCTTGTATTTCCTTTGTATCCAGCTTCGTTTTTTTATAAAGTTGCTTTAATTTATTCTATGAAGTACCGATAGAGAACATGATATAATAAAAAACTAAAATAAACAATAAAAAATAATATTTTGCCTTAAAATACGAAGAGATATTTCAGTAGAAGTGAGAGTATAAGAAACTAAAAAGTTGCATTTTTAATTGTTTAATCGGAAAAAAATATAAAAACTTTATAAAAAGTCAGTGGCGTACTTTTTTCTCAATAATATTGGCTGAGGTGCCCCTGAGATGCCACTGGACTCAATAATCTTAATCTAAGAAGGTAGAGATTTACGAGCGCTTTATTACATTTAATAGGTGTACCAAATATTATCTAAATCGGCTAAAAGTTTTAGAAACTTTAACGCCCTGTATCTCACAAATAAAGCAAATCCAGAAATATGTTTCTAGAAACTGTTTTTTTTTAATTATTAAAAGATATAAGAAATAACAGCCTTAATTATTGTACCTTAGGTAAAAAACAACCTGTATATCCATGTATTTAAAAATATTTGAACGCCATATTACCAAAGCACGTTTGGCCCATGGCATCTCCATTAACATTGTGTCTCAATATTCTCATTTATAACTTTCTAAATTAAACTTTTTTTGGAAGTAAAGTCAACTTTTTTTTGGTTTTCAGGTAGTAAAGGCTGAAGAATAAGAAGTTCCAAAAAATATCATTTTAACAAATTGGAGAATCACAAAAGCAGATCATTCCTCGGCAGTAATGGTATGAGGATCTTCGACCAATCAAAAATAATTATGGAAACTGCCATATTTCAATTTTAGACTTTTAGAAAAAATATTTAATATAATACAATAAAATTGTCCACAACGCGCAAAAATACATTATATAGTTAAAAAGTTTTTAATACTCCCATTTTATAAATGTTTTATATTTAATCTTTAGTGATGTTTTCTTTTGGACAATTTTTATAATATATATGTAGTATGTGTCGAAAGATCGACATTTTTTATGATATACAATTGTATAATAAAAAAGTTAGAAGTTAGTTCTTTTAGTAATAATAAATTTTAGAAATGAGCTTCATCAATTAAGTATATTTATAGTCTTATTTTAAAAATTACCTGTAATAATTTTATCATAGTAAGCATTTTTTGTAAGTATGTGTTTTTATTTTAGCGTTTCTTAGCTTTGGTTTTTAAATTAGCCACTACACAGACAAGTTACTGTTCAAACGAATTTTTAAAATCACTATAATATCTGTGTAAAAATACTTAAATACATTCAAATTTTTAAACATATAGGTGTGTAGAATAGATATTCGGCTGTCTTTAATATGTATGCCCATTGATCAATGTCTTATAAGGATTTAATAAAATCTTACTTTTTGCACCTTAAACAAGTCTATTATTTAATTATATCCTTTTTAAATTATTCCTAAATTTTGTTTTACTGTGGAAACTATATAGCGTCCTTATTTATCCACTAGTTCATGACCATTTAAAATGTAAAAAATTTAAAAGGTAGAACAAATACTTAAAATACAAAAGTGCCAAAAATCAAAAGCAATTTTGCTGTAATATGATTGAATAAAATTGTCAAATTGTAATTTAATATATATTGTAATTTTTTGTTAAATAGGTTTTTATAAGAAATTGATCAAAACAAAAAGGCAAATTTTTAGTATACGTATATGGTGTGCTTCATATTAAATAAAATATTAATTATTACTGCTTAAGGCAGCTTGAACACACTTATTTTGTCTTTTTTTGGCTGTTGCAAGGACCAAGTGACTGTGTTAATGTTAAAATTTCAAATGAAAATTTTATGTACAGTTGGTTTTGATGAATTTGTATAAATTGCAACGAAATTAAGTGTTTTAGGTCTTATCCCGTTTCTAAAATTTTCACCGTTTTTATTGAAATTTCTTCTATGGAATTTAGTTTTGATTTTTTGTGAGAAACTTAAAACTATATTCTCGATGCCACAGCTGTTTGATATTTCGCCATTTATAGTACTCGATCGACTTATCAGAATGGCTGTGCGATTAGGTACATAAAACAATTTCATGTATGTGTGAATGTGTTTATAATATAAATATATAACTAGGATGTTTCCTAAAATGTGTTTTTTTCTTTTCATTTTAACCAACTACTTTCCCAATTTACAAGGTTTTTGTTTATACAGGGTGTTTCCTAATTGCGGTAAGAAAATTTAAGGGTGTATTCCTGAGCTAATTTTATGAAAAAAGTTCATATAAACATAGGTCCGGAAATGCATTATTTCTAAGATACAGGGTGTATATTTAAAAATAAAATCGGGTTTTTAATAATATCTTTAAGAGGATGCCGTACATGTTAAATTGAGCTAAAACGCGATTCGCTGCCGTTTTTAAATATTTGTTTTGGATATATAGAAAAGTGTTTTAAAACGATCCAAAGATTATCGGAAAGTGGTTATATTTACGGTTTTGTAATTTTGTGAAATTTAATGTGTTAATTTATAGACATTACCAAAATTTAATTAACTTTCCGATAATCTTTGGATTATTTTAAAAAACTTTTCTATATACAACTTTTTTCCAAAACAAATATTTAAAAAACGGCAGCGAATCGCGTTTTAGCTCAATTTAACGTATACGGCATCCTCTTAATATGCCTTATCCGATTTTAACAAAATTTGGCTGTGGTGTTTGTTAAAATAGAAAGTTAATTTAGATATAAACTAATTTTAATTTGTGAGGCCAGTGGCGGCGTGGGACGCAATTTAACTAATATTATAGACAGAAAAATGTACGCTAATGACTTTTTTGCAACTTTTATATTTTTTTCCAGATGAAACATCTAATAATACAAGTTTTTTTGTGTCTTTATATTTTTAAGTAGCTTGCTGAGTCTATGGATTTTATGAAAAAGTTATTCTTTATAAAAAGTTCTGCATGGTCCAAAGCCTAAAAAGCAACCATCAGATATATCAAGTTGTATCAGTCCTACGAGGTTTAGCAAAAAAATGTAATTTTTGCTTAAGAATAAAGTACCTGTACTTTTGCTAACATCGAAAATTGTTATAGAGAAAAGATGTTTACAATTAAAAATTACTTCTAAATATGCAATTTTGTTTATTTACAAAATAAAAATGCATTATTTTAGTCCGGAAGAGTTTTTCTTACATAGTTAGGATGCACTTAAAAATATACCATTAGTTTTCCCTTAGGCTTTTTTGCAATCAGGTATTCCGTCTGGTCTATTATTAATTTTATTACTTAATTTTTTTCAACAAATCTGCCATCCTTTAATTACAAAGTCATTAATGTAAATTATTTGAAAGTAAATATATAACCTCAAAAATCTTTTAAAACAAATATTTTTTCTATAATAGAAGGAGAAAAAACGTCTCTATTGAGACTTAAATGGTCGCATTACTCTTTGGGAACGTCCTTAAGTGTTATAACTCCTTATTACCAATTATCTAATAACAACAGCAGATGCTTAAATAAATAATGTTTATATCTAGTCTAACAAATTTTACTAAAAAAAGTATTTTAAAAATGTTTAGGTTTTTGAAAAGTGTAACACTGTATCTTGATAACGAAAAATTTGAAGTCCCATGTTTATATGAACTTTTGTTTTTAAATAGCCCAGGAATACGCTCTTAACTTTTCTTGCCGCATAAGAAAACACCCTCTATACAGGGTGTTACTAAACAAATGCAAATCATTTTAGGAGGTGATTTCTTGTTAAAAATAAAGTGTAGTTTGCCTTATAAACATGGGGTCAAAAGTCATCCATTAGAGAGATATCGCAAAAAATTGAAAAAAAAGTCTTTAATTTTAATCTTAAAAACAATATATAATTATTTAATTAAATGTAATTGCAAAATTACCAAATTTTCGGGTAAGGTAAAACCAAACAGACAGCAGCCACCAGCAAACAATTTGTTATGAGGCTTTGTTCAATCTTATGCACAGCCAAATAAAAGGAATTTTTTTTTCATTTTATCAATGTTACTACCATAACATTCAAAGTAAAAGACACGTTAACATTATTTTAAACCGAAAATTGGGTGTTTTTGCAATTAGGTACATTTAATTAAATAATTCAAGATTCACTTAAAATTTCTTGAAACTTGGCACGAGGATTTGTCATGTTGGTCTTACATTTTTTTTGTAAAATATAGAGGGGAACCAATAATTAACCCCCTTAAAATTTACATGGAATTTCCTATGTTCTGCTCGGCGAAGTCTCGATCTCTAATAATACCCAAGAACGAAATCCAAACACCCTGTACAGTATTTAAGCCAAAATTCTAAATCTTTAACGGTCGTGCCGATTAAAAAAAAACAGTGACGTTGAGCATCAACCTAAATTTTACACGATTTGAAGATTCAAAAGATTAATAATTATTTTAAAATAAGTGCATTTATTGGTGTGCAGACTTATTTGGGTAAATTTTTTAATTCCATTTTGTTAGAAGAGGGTTTTATGACGTTACCTAAATATTTCCTTAGAATTAAGAAAAATTAAACTATACCTAAAATATTTAGTTTTTAGGCTTAAATTTCCATAATTTCAGGGTAGGTAGGTACTGAGTAAGGATAACTTACAATAAAAGTAAATTTCATAACAAAACTTTATTAGCAATTATTACAACAATTTAGAAACACAAACCTTTTAGGAAAGTAAAATAATGCAGAATTAAAAAATACATATATAATTAATAAGCCCATGACAGCATCCCTAAAGTAGAGTAAATAATAGGAACAGCCTTAAGAATTGTATAAAAAATATTTACTAATAAATACTTACAGTAAAATATATTGTAAAATAAGTACATATAGCATATAATTTATTCGGCTCTAACAGTTAAAATTGTACCAGATATTCTTGTAAAAAGTGGATAAAACTTGTCATCTCTGCTAATATCATTCCATAACTTTAACAGAAAGTCCTCTACAAATTTCATGGGATAACCTTTGGGTAAACTTTGTACTTTCATTGTAAACAAAATAAGGGCTTTCTTAACTAAGGGATTGTAATCATCACAAAAACTATGAAAAGCTTGTGCTGATAAGCCTGGGACTTTTTCTAAATTTTTAACAATCATTACCCCATTTTCTTCTAAATTGTTTTGGTACTTTGTGATTATCTTACCATAATCATTAACTATTTCAGAAGTATTTAGAGAAGGCCCTTCAATAATTAAAGCATTATTTGAGCACCCGGTTAAGTTACATAAAGCTACTTCAGAAACTTTTTTCAAAATTTTATTTAGAGTGTTTTCACCCTTATTATCATATAGAAAAATAATTGTTCTTGGTTGTTCCAGCAAAGGAATTTCTTTAATATTTGATAGTATGTTAATCCAGAAGTCTTCATCCTGTCTAAATTCTTTTTCTAGGGAACTAAATATTTTATTGAGATCTGTTTCTCTGGACTGAGTTTTCACAGACGATTCAGAAAAATATAAACCACCAAGAAAAACTGCAAGAACTAATATAACTACAGTTACACCTGTAACAAAAAATGAGCAATTATTATTATTAATGTTTTAATTTTGTCATGGGTTTTAATTAAATTTAATTATAATAAATTTTCAAAAATACCTACCTTTACTTATCGGAAATTGTCTTTGATCTTCATTTGCATGTTCTGTATGTGGTTGTTGATAGTCCTCATCAGAAGTTATCCCCTCACCATCAGAATGATCTTCAGACTCTTCTGAATCATAAGATCTACTTCGTCTAGCATTTTTCTTAGGACTAAGTCTTGGTGAGGCTTCAGGGGAGTGACCTGGTGACATACGGTCAGTCCTAGGGGTGTCAGCATTCTCATGTATTCTTAAAGTTGTTTTATGATTATAGTTAGTTTAACAATAATAATAAATATTTATTTAATATATTATGTATTTTACTATTAAAATGAGTTTACTTTTATTTTTAAACTTTTAGTGAAAGAGTAAATGGAAATTTATGACTTTTAATAGGTACTTGTTTTGTTCTCGAGATATCCAACATCAAACTTAAAGTTTATTAACTTTATTTTCACTATATTTCCCTTTCTTTTTGCACACAATTCTTAACTAAAACTTACATTGGTACATAATATTTTATAAACACCTTTTAAAAACCTATTTTTTTTTAGTATTTTAATCTATATAAAGTAAAGCTTTAAAAAATAATATGTAAAATAAATTTGGGTAGTTATCTAGAAACTGGCCGCAACTCCCATTTTGACCAAATTTGGTATCCGGGGTTTTTGGGGCGCTGATCACGAATCTGAAGGAATTTTTACTATATTTCCCCATCTTTATGCACACAATTCTTGATTTAAAGCCAAAGTGGTACATCATATTTGTTTTTCACCTTTTAAAAACCTCATTTTTCTCATCCTTTTTGGAAATAAATTGCATAACTTCACTTTAAATAATCGAAAGTTATGGTAAATGCGCCGGAACAGTTTATGCATAGCTTGCTCCATTTTTAAAGGGAACCTTTGCAATTTGTTTGATAAAAGCTGTAAAATACATAGAAAAACAGGGTTTGAAAAGGAAAAAATCAAATATTGTGTACCACTTAAACTTAAAATGTGCAAAAAGAAGGGGAATATAGTGAAAATTAGGTTAGTTCAAATACCAACTTTAATGATAAGTATCTCATAAATGAAACGTTTCCAACTAAAATTCTTTTAGATTCGTAATCAGCACCCCATAAAACCCCCATATACCAAACTTGGTCAAAATTGGAGTTACGGGCAGTTTATAGATAATTACCTAAATTAAAAAAAAAAATGTCTTTAAGAGGGAAAAAACTTAAGAATGTTATGCAAAAAAAGGAGGGGTATGGTAAACTTATTTTAGTTTCCTATTAACGTTTGATTATGATTATAAATATATTTAGAATGAAATATTGCTAACTAAAAATTTAGTCAAATTTGTGATCAGCGCTCCAGAAAACACCCATATTCAAAAAATCATCAAAATTGGCTTGGTGATTGATAAGTACACAACTACCAACATATTTAATTTTTATGGAGTATAATTTTATTTTGTCTACCATAAGTACCTTGGTAACTATAGGAATGTATTAGGTAGGTATTACACTGGCCAAGTACATAGATAAAAAATAAAAAGATAGGTAACATTTTACAAAAAAGCCAAAATCAGACTAAAGTACAATTCAATGCACAATAGGTATCCTTGTCGAAAAAACTAATACAATCCCATAGGACTGTTAGAAACCATTAGAATTTGCGACAAAAGCACAATAGAAACCGCGGTTTTTATTGTGATCTATTGTGCTTTTGTCGCAGATTCTAATGGTTTCTATAGGTTTATAGAATTGTATCGGTTTTTCTCGACAGGGATAACAAGATACTTTTACCAACCTGTAAATGTTAGAACTTAAGCGGGTATCATATTGATGCCTGGTTTTTCTAAATCTATGGGACTTTGAAAAGAACTACTGTCTCTAATTCCTTTTCTTCCACTTACATGGGGAACATTTGTAGGTGTACTTGTGGCTTCGGGTACGTGTCTTGGCTAAAATTTTTGATTAAAAACTAGGGTAAATTTTTAAAGTATGAATAACTTACCATCATAAAAAATATCGGATTCGAAGTTTCAGATAAAAATTAGCTGCAAGCCTTAAACAAAAATAGCATAGTGTCTCACACGAAGAATATTTTTACTTTCATCTTCATAGCCAGAAAAAAATAAAACAAGGTGGAAACGGGAGAAAACAACAAAAGCTTCAATTTTTTTTTTGGCCGTTACTACTTTGGCTAAAACGGTTTTTAGGACCAACAGTTATTGTAGTAAAGACTTGACAAAATGAGAAGAAGCACAGCCTTCTTAAGACAAAACTACAGCGACATCTATAAAACGAAATAGAAAGTAATCCGACACCCAAATTTGACACAAAATGGCCAATAAGATGTCAAAATTTTCATGCCAAAAATATCAGCAAAAGGCATAAGAGTAAGGTTATCTTTTTATTTTCCAGCATATTCATGTATTTTTCGTAAACCAAAAAGAACATTCTAAAAATGGGAACTTGTAGTGAGTACATTAAAAATGTGTTTCCTTCTATAGATGATGAACTAAAACAATACGTGGAAGGTATAGTATTCTTCCTTAAAAACGATTTTTGTTGTAATCCCTTGTTACTTTGTAGATGTCTTGGAAAATGGGGCCGATGAATTTGAGGATACTGAGGAAGTATACGATGCAATAGGAGCAGTTTTACATGAAGTTTCGGCAGAGAAAACTGAGGATGATATCAAGTAAGTTCATAAGTGGAAATATTATGTTGTAAGAAAAGTTTGAACACATTTTATTAGTTTTTACATCAAATTTTGTTTCCAATTTCGTTACAGCTTTTATATGTACAATATAAACTTATTTAGTGCTTGACTTTTTATGAGTTGAACAGAAACGAGGACAGAACATTCCTGGTTTGAATTTAACATTTTATTTTAAACTAGGAAATATTATACTATAATATTTTTTTTTGGGTAACAGTTTAATAAACGGTTTTCTGCTATTTTAAGGGTTTTTAAAAATTATTGTTACTTACATATTTTAGACACTCTTCTAAATAAAATGTAAGTGCCGCACATCCATCTGTTTAAAAAATATATCAGTAAACAAACTTAAGGGACCAGGGAGTGAAAAAGGGTGCTGGGTGGGGCAAAATTGGTTAAACGAGTTAACGACACCGAACATCACATGTAAAATTAAGTAAAAATTAACATTTTTTTCACAAATTTTTGAGAATAAAGATAAAAAATATGATAAAAATAAAATTGTTAATTCATAACCTAAAAGTGGGAAGAAAAACGACTAAAAACATCAGTTATACCATGCTAAATATGGAAAGCATTTGGCAACAATGGAAGGGTCTGATTCTATTTATGAGTGAACAAAAGAAAGAATTCACACAAACTGGATTCATAAAGTGTCTCTGGTGTAATTAAAGGATTAAAAAAAACATTGACTAACAAGAACTAACCGGACCACCCATTTTAATCCTTCTTTTATTATTAAACATTTATACAATGTTGTCAATTGTCCATAATAAAAGTGGACAAATGCCAGAAAAAAATAATTTTTTAATATAAAAGAAAAATACAAAAAAATCATAACTGCGCCTTCATATTATTATTAAGGACAACTAATAGATATTATGTACGCAATTTTTTTTTAAATTGTTAAAATAGCAGAAAATTGTATACTAAATATTTACCTTTATTTGTGTTGATTAATTGAGCAAAATGTGTCTCACTAGCCAGACTCTACATCTGATTTAATATAAAGCAGATTCTGGCTATATTCGGTCTTAGTACTACTGCTAGATCCAGGTTTACTGGGCCAGATATTTGAAATGCTGCAGTTAGGTGGCTAATTATGCTTCCTGAGTATCTAACCAGAACTAATCATTGATATATACCCAATGAAGGTCATTCTATCATTGCATACTTACCATTATTAGACTGGAAAAACTAGATCTTGGATATTTTATTACTATTTAGTATCCAAAAATTTTATTTTCATCCTATTTAAATAAGTATGACTAGGTTGGAATTTAAAGTTAGCCTATAGGTAAATGCCAAAACATATCATTAAGTTTATTTTGTTGCAACACTTTATACCTTTACTAACTTTTTAAATTTTTCCAAAAATTCTAGCAGAATATGGCATTTTTGTAAAGGTAATTAAATGGCTTTTGAAACAAGTCATCACTCAACCTCTCTTCCCATTTAAGAGTTAAGAGTTCCCTGTCACCATCCCTATAGAGTGGATACAATTTGATTGAAAACAAGCATGTTAAGCTTTTCCTTAAGAAACAAAGTGGTAACTAGGGCTGCCAGATGTATGGTTTTAAATTAGGCAGCGGTTTTTCTGCTATCCGCTCGGTCAGAAAAATCTGAGCAAACTGGAAAACAAAATGTCTGTTTTTGTTATACTTATAAAAGTTCATGTAATTTAAGAAACAATAGAGTGCAACCACATAGTTTGCCTAGTTTAGATGAAGAGAGACGAAGGAGACAGTTTTCCCACTGGTCCTACTTATAGATGTTAATTAACTGGTATTAATTTCCAAATATTCATACTTGGATATTAATCACTAGTCAAACAGAAGCATCTTTGTAAACCTGTAAATTACAGTATACAAAAAAATGTTTGGGAAAATGAATTGTCTTTTTAGAAAGCATTAAAAGTGATTTTTTGTTTAATTTAAATAGTTCTTGCACTGCATATACAAGTGACATATTAGACAACAGTCAGTTGTTAAAAGAAGTGACATTTAAAATATATGGAATTTTTCTTTGTGTATCTATGGATTTTATGATTTTCGCGCTCTGATCTGTTTTTTAATAAAAACAATTACTTTTACTGTTGCTTTTTTAAATGTTGTCCGTTTTTTTTCTGAAGCACATCTGGCAACCTAGTGGTACCCTTTTAAACTTACACACTTACACTGTATAACTTTAATATGTTCAGATCATTCTTGCATATGATTTTTTTGGTATACATAGGGTCTGCCTATAAATGTCTATTTTATACATAACATCATTAAGAGAAAAAAGCTGTTTAAAAAATTACTTATTTTCTTGTTAAAAATATTAATGTTTATCACAAAAATTTGTACCTTAAAAGGCTAAAAGTCAATTTAACTTTATTACCAAATAAGTATTCTAATATTAAAAAAATATATATATATATATTATTAATATTAAGTGAATTTTTATTTATGTATGTATTACTTTAATTTTTCTATATTTTTTAGAAACATATGCAATGAACTTCTCAACATGCTTAGACCAGAAAGGACATCTAAAAGCAATGGATCTTTAAAGATCCTGGATGGACCGATTCATCTTGCCTCAATGTCAGAAAATCTTGACAACAATATGGAAGAAATCCGAAGTATCTGGGTTGCACAGAGGGATGATTCATTGGTAATCTAACATATGTTAACAGATTATATACAATCTCTTTTTTAAGCTGCTTATTATTTTTTATGTTACCTACCTCCTAAAATGAGCATACACACGGTTAGTCAGGTCTTTCATCCTACCTGAACTGACAGGGAGTCCCCGAGTAAGTGCAAACGTGTGTAGGCTGAACTGACGGCGCGTTTAAATGTAAATTTATAGTAACAGTCTTACTCGTAGACTTACCTTCATTCCTACACCTTCATTCCTACCTTCAGGTAGGATCCAAGTCTCATTGTGAGTATGCCTATAAAGGATATTATATTTAAATTAATGTTTTAATTATTTAACAAGATAATTATGTAAATTTTTGGTATTATTCACATATTTCTGGTATGGGTGGCGCTTACAAGACAAAACAATCTTTCTAGAAAAATTAACTTAAGTAAGGAATTCTGACTTTTCTTCAACATCATTTTTGTTTAATTAGAAAGTAGATGCCAGAAAATTAGAAAAAGCCCAAGCTAAACTACAAGAAAAGCAGGAAAAACGAGGAAAAGAAATTAAAACTGTTGCCGCACCCAAGCTACAAACTGCCTCTGCTTCTCAAGTTATTAACAAAAAAGAAAGCAAACTTGAAGCTAAAGGAAACAATAGAGCTCAAGATATTCGAATAGAAAACTTTGATATTGCATATGGAGACAGGTAAGTCTCTTATCTAAAAAAAATAAAAACTTTGAAATGATAGAATTAACACTAACACATGAAGTTTCCTAATATGAAATACAGGGTATTCCATTCAAGAGGATAAATTGCATATTTTTTACATTTCCGGTTTTTTTTTAAATGAATTTAAGATACCTAATTAAAGTATTTTAGCTTGAGAATTGAGAATTTTAATATTGTAACTAGAAAACAATTGCATAAAAAACAAGAGACCTAAACCATAAAGGATGGGTTTTTTCAATGGAACACCCTATTTATTATTCTATTTTTTGGATTCTATGGGCAATTCTAACGGCCGTATTCACCGAGCTCTAACTAATATTTATCAAACTGATAACCTGCCAATGCCCATGCCAAAAAGCAGGCTATCAGTCTGATAAATGAGTTGGAACTTGATGAATATGAATGAAGCAAAAAAAAAAGATTATGACAAACTAAAATAAAATCTACTAATAGGTAATAAGTTTAATATAATAAAAATTTAATAATAAGTAATATTGATTTATTGAAAAACGCTAGGAATTAACCATAGATTTCCAAAATGAAATAATAAATAGGGTGTTCCATTTAAAAACGTAACACTTATGGCATTGTATCTTTTGTTTTTTATTTAATTGTTTTTAAATTTTCGTGCTAAAACACTTCTATTGATTATCTTAAATTTTTTTAAAAATACAGAATATGCCATTTTTCCTCTTAAATGGAATACCCTGTACAATATTGCGACACCCTCAGACCATAATACATGCTAATGCATAGGATTTTTTAAAGTTTATTCTTTATTTTTATTATTTTGCAGAGGTATATTCTTAATTGTTGAACAAATATCACTAACAGATTTTTTTCTAGGGTACTTCTACAAGGAGCTGATTTAACTCTTGCCTTTGGTAGAAGGTATGGTCTTGTTGGCAGAAATGGTTTGGGAAAAAGTACATTGTTAAACATGATCTCGTCAGGGAATCTAAAAATTCCATCTCATATATCAATCCTTCATGTAGAGCAGGAGGTAAGTAGAAAATGTGCAGTTTTATTTCTGATTTATAAATATGTATACATATTAAACTGGGCCAAAAAAATCTACTTTTTTTTTGAAAAATTTATCTGAAATATTGTTCAAGGTAACAAAATTGCTTTTGGATTACTTCAACGTCGAATAACTTTTAGAGAAGTAAATTTATTTAAAAGACGTTTAGAGACCTTTTTTATAGAGCATTCAATTCCCTTTATAAATCATTATTGTTCCTTTCTATATATTTATTTTTTAGTTATTTACAAAATTTCAAAATAAAAAAGGTAAATAAAAAAATATATCTTATTATTTAAAGTATCATTATTCAGAAACAGCTCGTCTGACGAAAATTTTCAAAGAGACGTTTATTTGTAGGCAATTTAGTTTCCTAAAAATATATGTGCAGATAATTTTTTTACCTTGATTTTTAGGCTGCTTAGACGTAAAAATGGGAGTACAAATAAAATATCGAAATTAAAGATGATAGACCTCTTAATATTAATATTAAAGACTCAATCCTTTACGATTGTGACCTTTTTAATATATTTTTCACAAAAAAAAGTCAATTTTTTGACTCGGACTAATACATACCGGTGCCCACAAGATCAATTTCCGGCTGCCATTTTTTATTTTTTTATCGATACTAACGAAACTTGATAAGATTTTTTGACTAACGAAAAATCAATTTTAGGTGTACATGATAAGATTTCACCGAAAATGATTGTAACTTTAAATTTTTAAATGGGGCCCCGTATATGTTTTATTTTCTGATTCTACAGACCATTTTACGTCGGGATACAATATTTTTAAAATCAAATTTTGGTCAAATTTTATTTTAAAATTAAATTTATCCATGATCATTCTAAAATTATTCCTTATACTTTTTAATAGACGGCTCTAAATTTCATTTTTTTTTTTTTTAGGTTTGGTCTCCTAGCTTAAAAACTAAAATAGGACTCTTATCACTTTTAGAATATTCTAAATGAAGTATTTTAAAGTGAATTAAACAATGTAAAACACTTAGACATTTTAGTTCATTTTCTGAGTGATTTTGAAATGATTATGGCACTCTAGATAAACAATTTAAATTTAGTTTAAAAGTAAAATTTGACCAAAATTTCTTTTAAAATATTGTATTCCGATGATAAATGATCCCTAGAATCTCAAAAACAAAAAATATACATGGTTAAAAATAGAAATTTCCAATCATTTCCGGTAACACCGGAAGTCGTAAAAACTTATCGTATACACATACAAATGACTTTTCATTAGTTTAATAACTCTTCCAAGTTTCGTCAGTCGATAAAGATATTAAAAAAATATCAGCCAGAAAGTAATCTCATGGGCACCCAGTATATTTAATTAGAACTTAAAGGGAAGAAAATCTGCCTTTGCATAATTTGATTATTTTTTAGGTAATTGGTGATGAGACTTTGGCAATAGACAGTGTCTTAGAATGTGATACAGTGAGACAGGGTCTTTTGGAACAAGAGAAAAAAATTAGCGCGGCTATCAACGCTGGGTAAGACTATATAATTTTTGATAATAGATTTTGGAGAGTTATAAAAATGTATTTTGTGTGTTTGAGCAAGAAAATCCAATATTTTGTGAATATATGTATATATATCTTTTTAGTTCTACAGATCCAGAACTAAATAATCAACTTTCTGAAGTGTATGCACAACTTCAAAACATTGAGGCGGATAAAGCACCTGCAAAGGCATCTATAATACTTGCCGGTTTGGGATTTACAACACAGATGCAAAGAAATCCGACGAAAACGTTTTCTGGTGGCTGGAGAATGAGATTAGCATTGGCAAGAGCTTTGTTTTCAAGGTAAAGTTTATAATAACTTTTTTAAAACTTTTGGTTGGTTTTAAGTAGTGTTTGGCCGATACGAATTTTTTTTGCCGATACCGATATTTTAGTTGCCGATACCTGAAAAAGTCAGGGAATTTGTTTTACGTCTGGGAAAAGTCAGAACACTAAAACTAGACTAAAAGTTAGGAAATTTTAAACATCGAGAGAGAGACGAATTTTTTCGTTTATTATTTCATTTTTACAGAGGTGAAATATTTGACATTTTGGTTTGACCGTTTGATTCCTTCATTATTTTTGTACCGTTTTTCATAACATCGTAATTTAAATCCAGACATAACAACATTTTGTATCTAATAAAAAATGTATTTTTTGAAAAAATTATTAAAATATGGTAAAGTTAAAAAAAATAGTCTTTATTTGTCTTATAAAGTTTAAAAGGCTTACAAACACCATTTTTAATAATTCTTACCACATTTTAAGAATTTTCTCAAAAACTGGATTTTTACTACATACAAAGTGCTGGTATGGTCCAAGATATCGATTCAAATAAAATATACCTTTTTTGTATAAAAATGATAACGAAATGAAATGGTCAAAGCAAAATGTTAAATTTTTCACCTCTGTAAAAAATACATAAAATAAACGAAAAAAAATCGTGTCACCCTGTATAATTATGACTTACTGCGCAATCATTTGCCTATTAGTGTTGGGCGATATATCAATAACCGCGATATTTCACTGGTGAATGAAAAATCACTGGCGCTACCAGTGATTTACTTTTTGCAAATACGGTGATCAGTGATCGAAGCGAAAACTACAATTGACATCGACACGACACGCATTGGATGATCGCTGATCGCGCCGATTGAAATATGATATACCTATGATTTATTATTAAAAATAAAAAATAATATGTGAAGGAAAACAGGGATTGAAATCACGGTGATTTAGAAATCACTGTCGCCGTTTCACCGGTTACCGAAAAATCGCCGTATTTTCCAACACTATTGCCTATGGAAAAAAGCATTGGTATTAGATAATATAAATGCCCAAATATCATTTTTATTGTTGCAACCGTTCAAAAATTACTAGTAAATTATCCACGCCTGATCCGCCGTTTTATATATAAAGACTTAGATACGGAATAGGTATTCTAGTTCTTTTATGACGGATGTGAACTGTACCCATTGACAAAGAATATTATATGGCAAATTTTACATGTGTAGGTATGTCCAAATTTCTAATGTTAAAAATGATCCAACCTTTTTGCTAGTATAATAATGAGTTACAAATCATAGTTATTTACTTGGTTATTTATTTGTACTTTTCAAATAAAGTGCCAATCAATGCTTAACTTTGCAAAAGGCCGATAAAGCTAATTACATACTATAAAATAATAATTAATATACATATTATTTTAATCTAGTTAATTCTTAATACAATTGTAGACCTGATCTCTTACTTCTTGATGAACCCACAAACATGTTGGATATCAAAGCCATTATATGGTTAGAAAACTATCTGCAGAATTGGCCGACGACTCTTCTAGTAGTATCTCACGATCGTAACTTCTTAGATGCGGTGCCTACGGATATTTTATATCTACATTCTCAAAGAATAGAGGCCTACAGAGGTAACTATGAACAGTTTGATAAAACCAAGACGGAAAAACTAAAGAATCAACAACGAGAGTATGAAGCACAGTTACAACAAAGACAGCATGTTCAAGAATTTATTGACAGGTAAGATCTTCGGTAAACTATACCTGCTATTATATGTATGTTGTATTCTTAAAAATTATACAGTTACCTTTATAAAGTTTGACACCAGTGGCGTAGCCACAGGGGGAAGGGGCGGTCACCGCCGCCGACTTGGCGCCTCTCTACCAATGCAATAATAATTGTTTAAAAAATCTTTTATTACATTGTTCATATATTTTTTACAGAACAAAACAATTGCTATTATTAGTATCTACTGCATTTACCAAGTCTGTAAATGCCCAGAGTCTACCCGGAAGAGGAAGGAGAACAACATATCAAAAAGCCAGCCATTATAAAATTCTTTCTCGAAAATGTTGCTACCTCCTCTACTATATTTGATATTTTACCATTGTTGAATTTAAAGTTTCTTCTCTATTACTTTTTCACTTAAAGACATTTTGTACCAGCTAATTGCCTTTAAAATGTTATCCTAATAACATTTAACCTTTAACTTAACACAATTTTTTTTAGTGTTCGCTTTCTGAATTAAAAAATAAGGGTTCTTATTTAAAGAAGTTAATTTAACCTTGAAATGCCACTTTTGATCAATTCCAAGGTCACCAAGATGTTCTGTTTGATTTTATACAACTTCTTTTAAACTTTTCATGGCCTTTATTTTTATTTTTTAAGATATTAGGCCGTTTTCGTACTTTTGGGATACCTTGTATATGTGTTAATGTATTTTTTTACTCCATGTAAAATTGAAGTCTTGTGTTTTTAAGCGGTGACTCAAAACGTTCGTTCAACTCTCTGCAATCTCATAATTTTATTTGGTTATACATGTCTTTTTTATGTAGTATTTTACAAATAAAATAAAAATATAATTATTATGTTTATTACAGGTTTAGATATAATGCAAACAGAGCAGCTCTGGTGCAGTCAAAAATTAAAATGTTAGAAAAAATGTAAGTATTTCTTTATTTTTAGAATAAATAAGGGGAAACTTAAATTATAGTATTTAGTGTTTTTTTATTACCTAACTAGAAGTAACCCTGATTAAAAACTGTTTAAACATGGTTTGCCTAGTTTGACACAACTAATTCCGGTCTTAGGTGGTCCACTCAGAATGTCTGTGTATGTATAGTTAGGGATCCCTGGACCATTTTTACCATTCATTACTTACAAGCTAATTTTTCGTGAGTAACTTCATTTTGACGAGACGCCCAACTTTTTCCATACAACAATTTTTGTTGGTGGTAACAGGAATTAAGTGTGTTGAGTTGACGAATATTAAATATTTATTACAGGGATTTTTTCTGGTAATTTTCAAGATAATTATCTAAAAAACCTAAAAATATTTGTCCTACAAAATGTAAGGTTTCATCATAGAGTCCCCTACCACCAACATGTACGGTTAACAATGTCGTAAAAATAACTACTAATCAGCTAATTTTTTTCTGTTAATTAAATAATATTCATATAATTTAACACCCATAACATGACATTGTCCTACAAATTGCGAAGTACGTCATCCCGGATTTTTGATAATCATAATATCAACATATTTAATCTCTGCGACCCCTGTATGGTACCACCAATTGAAATTGTTGTAAGGAAAAAAGTTGTTTGTGTCGTCCAAAGTAGCTACTCACGAAAAATTTGCTTGTTAGTAATGAATGGTAAAAATGGTCCAGGGATCCCTAACTAGTAGTACAATTTCTAATTTTTTTTCTTTACTAGGCCTGAACTGAAGCCAATCATTAAGGAAACTGAAGTTGTGTTAAGGTTGCCAGAAACAGAACCACTGTCCCCTCCTATTTTACAATTAGATGAAGTTATGTTTAGGTATAATAAAGACAAAGTGATATTTTCAAATGTGAATATTGGTGCTACTATGGAGTCCAGAATCTGTATTGTAAGTAGAAATATTTATTATAAGTCACAAACACCAAAATAATAATTAAAAAAAAAAAAAAAAAACCATGTAAAGCAGTAAAATACAAATCTCTGTGGATACCCTAAAACCTCTTCATTGATCATATTGGCCTAATATTTTGGAAACAATATTTATTAAGAATTATTTTTGTTAAATGTTTATTCCTTTTTTTAATCATTTTCAGGTAGGTGATAATGGTGCAGGTAAAACAACCCTTTTAAAAATAATTATGGGCATTTTAACTCCTACTTCAGGAACGAGGCATGTACATAGAAATCTTAAATTTGGATATTTCAGTCAACATCACGTTGATCAATTGGAAATGAATGTTAACTCGGTAGAATTGCTTCAACAGCAATATCCCGGTAAGAATAAATTAAATAATATTTTCGAATTCGACGGGTTTTTAGACAGTTATTAGCTATTTAAATTAAGCGCCTAGAATGCTTTTTTAAACTCTTTTAGTGCGCTATGGCATTTGTTTGTCATATTTTGCTGACAACATAAAATCTAATAATTTCTGTAAATATTGGTATATATGTCAAAGTCAAGTTCAAAATAGGCTTTATTGTTGTATGTAAACATTTCGCATTGGATGACGATTAGTTGTTCTTTGTTGTTGCTTTGCTGGCCGATATCCCAATCCCTATTTGCTTAACCAGTATATAGATTTGTTAGTATTGAGACAACAGGCCTCATACAGGGTGTTTTTTCTACTTTATGAGGGTAGCAATAAGGCTCTTGTCTCCACTAATTAAATGTAACATTAGGGTAAATAACAGTGCCTATATTTACTCTTCAAATGTTGCATTATTACTCTTTTCAAATAAATGTTACATCTCTTTCCATATCATTATATTCTTGATTAAATAGGTAAACCAGTAGAAGAGTACAGGAGGCAGTTGGGTAGTTTTGGTGTTTCCGGAGACCTGGCCCTTCAAACAGTCTCAAGTCTTTCAGGAGGTCAAAAATCTAGAGTAGCCTTTGCTAGCATGTGTATGGGCAGACCCAACTTTTTGGTACTTGATGAACCTACTAATCACTTGGATATAGAAACTATTGAAGCTTTAGGAAAAGCTATTAAGAAATATACCGTAAGTAAAATTAAATATAGTGTGTTATTTTTTCTAAAAAAAAAAAAAAGATTTTTTGTGAAACCACCGACATTTGGGAAGAACATTAAAAATGAATTAATTAAAATAAATGATATTTTTTGTTTTACTTTTTCAATTAGTGATGTAAATTTAATTTTGATTTCATGATTATTTGTAAATGTTTACTTTTTATAAATGTTTATATATTTTTTTTATTTTTAATTTTATTTACAGGGTGGAGTAATTTTGGTTTCTCACGATGAAAGATTGATCCGAATGGTTACAAATGAATTATGGCATTGTAGTGAAGGCACTGTTAGAAGTATAGAGGGTGGATTCGATGAATACAGAAAGATTGTAGAGCAAGAACTTGAAATAGCCGCGCAGGCTAAGTAAAATTGTAACCCAATTCTTATGATAGATAAGTTCAGTTTTTAGTAATATTGCAAATAAAATTAAAATTAATAACACTCAAGCTAGAAACAACCTTTCTTCCAAAAAAAAATGGAAAATATCTACTCTCCACCAACCAATTTAAATACCACATACTTAGTGCATGAAATACAATGTAAATACTTTATGAGTATTGGCAGATAAACTGTTGGCAACAACATAAACTATTCAGTTTAATCTTGTTTTGATGGGGCCCCTAAAAGAACACACAATTTTAATTATATGTTGTTACCAACACAGCTTTGTGGTGCTTAGATAATGTTTGTAACATTCAGAAATAAATGTTTAGTATTTTTTTATTTAGGAGGATCCTTTGTTATTAGACTGATTGTATTTGCAATAATACTTAAATTCTTTTTTAAAGATGTGACAGGGAATATTTGGGTAAAATAGTATGACTGGGTCCAATACTAAATTTTTCAATTTTTGTTAGGATTCGTTTTTGGAATTTTTGCATTATTATAATTCTGCCTACCTATTTGATATAGTTTTATTTAAATAAAAAAATATTTTAAATAAATAAAGCATAATTCAATATACTTTTTAAAATTTAATAAATAATAGGTAGAACAGGACACAGAAATATATTCATCAGAAAAAGGTCTAGTTGAGTTCCTTTCTGATTTGCTTAAATATTCCCGGTCATTTCCTAACCCTACACTGTGATTTATCTCATAGTGTGACACAATAAAACACAAAAAAATTTATTATAAAATTGTATTATTATTATAATGAATGTGCCTACAATCTGTTTAGTAAATTTGGAGAATTGTTAGAATTAAATACCGCAATATTTATATTTGTAGAATGGTTTCTCTACTTAGTTGTCTTCAAATTTACTAAACAGGCAGTATTTTTATTGTATTTTTTTGTTATATTTGTAATATGTAAATGTAACATAACATGAAGAGAAAATAAATTATTAAAAAAGATTTAGAAAAACAACTTAATATTTAATTTCCTAAATCCAGAAGTTGAAAAAGTTTGATTATTATTGTAATCAAGTATTGTTAAATGTTATAAACATCTGTGAGCAAATCAGCAATACTCTAAGTGACAAAAATATCACTTTTTTATATATATAAAAAAATAAGAATATGCCAGACAAAATGGCAAGTCCATGCATTGGGTAACAAACTACATGTTCTAATTTAACAATGGCAGTGAGCCTAGTTCTAGAACATTTATTACTTTATTTAAAAATATTTAACTAATTAGTTAATTTTCCAATCCATTTCTTTAACCCCTCCAAATCAACTGACCCATTTTTATTATAGGCATAGGATTCTGCAAAATCAACTTTGCAGTAGAGACTCGAGAAGCTAAAATCTTTTGAGGAATCTCCAAGTTTAGTTTTTACATTTTCTTTGGAGTCCAATTGCTTAAGCTGGTTTAGTTGAGTATTTCGAAGAGTATTTCTGTAAAGTAAGAACATATCAGAACACATTTCATGTTAAAAACTTTTTTTTATTTAAATTTTTGAGCTTATTTTATTAAATATATTAAGGATTAAACATGTTTTTCAATGTCTACCGGAAATTTCTGAGTGTGATGATTAAGATTAAACTAGTTTTTATGATTATTTTTTCTTTATAAAAAAAAACCATCACGTGGCCTTAGAAGAGTTAATGTTTATACTTACAGTTCCTTTTCCAACATTGATTTAATAATGTTGGATCCTTTTGCTAATGTTTGGTCTTGTTTATTGCACAAAATAAGAATATCAGGTCTATTTTTTATGACAGCAGAGTCGACTAATATGTTATACAAGACATTAGCAGCATCCCTTATATTTTTTTGTAATGTGACAGAATCTACTACATAGACTATGCCTTTAGAATTATCCTTGTACTTTTCAAAAAACTGTTGCCTGATACTCTGAAATCCAGGAAGGTCTGCAATGGTAACTTGTTTCTACAAATAAATTATGAACATAGGACTTGTATTTACAGTATTTTCATAATACATAGTTGACACTTTAATTTTACTTACCCCATCTGTTTGGTATTCATCAACATTTTCTTGACTTGAAGTATAAGTTATTACATGTTTATTATGAAGTAAATGGGAATATATTAAGGTTTTTCCACTTTCGTTTAAACCCGTTAATAGAACATAACGTTTTCCTTTTTTAAGTGCTCGCCGAAGGAAGAAAATAACTAAAATATAGAGATTCTTGTTTTAAAATTATAACCATAATATTTAATGTTACTTACCTATGGTTAAAATTATGAGAAATACAGCAATTAAAACTGGAGAAATCGTTGTGTTTTCCGCCGACATAGTACACACCGTTTAATTTCTGATATTTTTAATAAAAAATATGGAGCAATTTGTAAACAGCTAAATTTGACAATTTGTAGTGACACGTTTTCTTCCTCCTAAAAATGATCGTCACAATCGTCACCCAGCTGCTAGGACTGTAGATGTTTCATTCTTCTTTTCACTAGCTGGCGTCTACCTGTAGCAAAATTCCATATAAACCTTTGAGAATACACTTAAGAGAAACAGCCTTGCCGCTTTGCCGTGTAAAAATGAAAAATGTACTTGCAGTTAAAGATGGGTCGTGAAAAATTCCGAGATTTCTTTTTGGGAGCATTCGTTGGTAGTTTATTTCATTGCTTCAGGGTTACTCCCGGAGCATTCGCTGATGACAAAAATTATGTTGTTTATGTCACCAATAGAACAGCTCCTCTCGCATCTCGCAGCATCGTTTAAAAATAAAATATATAGGAGAGAAAAATTATCAGTATCACTTTTATCAGTTCATTCACTGATAATTTCTGGAAAGAAATACCACTAGTTGATGATTGTTGTTATGATTCTCTGATGCCATCAAGTATTGAAATTCGTCGACTACTAAGTGTAGGTAGGTATTCAAATGTGGGATCATTTTGCAGTATTTTTAGTTCAAATATAAAAAAGGAGTTTGCTTCGGGAGCAATCGAATGCTCCCGGCAAAAACCTATATCACTACTTGGTAGTATTTTTTTCTCTCTCTGTTCCTCTTCAGGCTTAGGTCATTTGCTCCAGGGCCGCCCAGAACGACACCATAAGTGTTTCTTTTACAATTTTCTGACATTTTTTCATGTTGTAGAACCGATCTTGACACTATTGACAGTTCGGAGAACGGTTAGGAGCGCCTGCCTTCAGATATCCAATCCAGTGTTGCCGCTTATGTTTCGATCGCAGTTAACAAGTTAACCTAACTTTTTCCCTCCTTTTTTCAGTTTCTTGATTGTGCAAATTCGAGATATTTGTAGTTTTTTATTTGTATTGTGACTTATAAAATACATTTAAAATGCCAGTATCTTGTTTTAAGTGTGAAAAGTTATTTTCAACACAGTTGAATCTCAACAGACATGTACGAGAAGTTCATTCTGTTGAAAAAGTGGACTTGACTCTTAATTATTCTTATGAAACTCATTTATTTAAGTAGGCGAGTTTTGGCGTTAACCAGGTAACGAGATTCGTAATCTGGTAAGGGGTAACCACGTTTTGGCGTAATTTTTATCTTCTGGTAACACGAATTGGCAACGTTGTAAATGATAACCTGGTTACGAAGACTGTTACCATCACCGCGAGTTGGTTATGGGATGTGGTTATAGTCTATCTCCTTTTGTTTTGCTGTTTTCTCACTTTTTTTTACTTTGTTTATGTTTTAAAGTTGAATATATTTTTGAGAACAAATTTAAAAGAAATATCATCTTCATCTTCCTGACTTCTTTTGAAAAATATTGCTGCAAAATCCGAGTCGCTATCACTATCACTCATTTTTATAAAAAAATTAAAAAGAAATAAATAAAAATGTAAAAATTACACAAAATGAAGTAAACAAACATCCAATTCATAAAGCGCGCGCATTGTTGGTTACCAGGTTTGCAAATACGACGTTTTGGCGACTGGTAACAAATGGTTATCGCCGGATGTCAAAATCCTTACCACCTCGTTACCAGCACTGTAACCAGAAAAGATAACCTGGTTAACGCCAAAACTCGCCTAGTGTTTGGAAGGTTGTGAAGTGTCGTTTAAATTTAACAAAGACCTTAGTTAGGACAGACTTAGCTGACTTAGGATGCCTTAGGACTCATTTAGAGCAGCATCATAATTTTGAATATACCTGTGAGAAAATAACTTTTGATAAAATTTGAAAAAGTGGACATATCAAATACTGGAAAATGAAAAATGGACAAACAGATATACTTTTTGTCAAAGCAGAAGTAGCACCAAGTGTAGTTATTTAGTGAATTTATTTATCATTACAACCGTATTTTATAACTAACTAAAATTTACCCATTTATATTTTGTATTCTTAGGCTAGTTCTAGTAGACTATTTATAAAAATATTTGTTTACATATGTGTATAAATTGTTATTTATTACCTACAGTACCTATATATTACTGGTTGTTAAAAATTCTGTATTATTTTTAGAAAACATTTTAATCACTCATAAGTTTCTTCTTATGAGTTGTAATAGAAACTGCGGATCTATCAGAAGACAATAAAATTTTCACAAATATTGTCTTTTTTTAATTGAAGTTGCAATATTTAGTGAGGTCTCCATAGTGAGAACCAATAATTCAAGTTAATAGAGACATTTTGCACCCCTTATTTTGCAATTCCGTTGTGGTCAACTTTATTCTGAGACTGCGCAGTAACGCAAACATGATCCGTTATCGTTATTAACCATACCGGACTCCTCTAATTACGGATGAATACCGAAGAGCTTATCGTTATCTTTATCGTTATTGGTAAACTGCGTGGTTGCCAAATTGTAAAATTTTAATATCGATTATTTAAGAAGGTTGAAATTTTAATACCGTATTAATTAAAATATTATTGATACATAACGAATAATTAGCGAAAAATTCATAGCAGTAAGAAAAATAAAATAGTGTAAAGAAATTAAAACGGACTTGCATTTTTAAGGATGTTTTAAATCAGTAATTAATTTACATGTTACAATCTGGCACACTTGCTTTTGCTTATACTGTATTGTTTACATCTACTTTAAAAAACAAAATCAAGGGAACTGTTTGCATATATTAAAAAATCAATATATAACTTATGGAGAATAAAAGTAAATACTGATTTTCGCAAACTTTAAAATCGGCGAACCACAGGCAAAAATAAGGTTATGGGTCGAAAGCGCAGACGCAAGATAAATTTCTTAAAAGAGGTTGCAAAATCTCTGTCTAAAACTGCTGCCGTAATCGTTATGTTTAATAACGATAACCATAAGGAGGCCAAAAATAGTCTGTTATTTTAAGAGGTGCAAAATGTCTCTCTTGGCTTTAAAAGGTAATAATTACGGTAACCTCTCTATAAAAAGAAATTAATATTAAATAAAATATGTTTATTCGAACACAGAAAAGGAATACTAATTCATCATCCACTTTTTTTCATATCTTTCACGTTTATTTTTTTGTCCTTCATTCATACTGTATGTAAGCCAAGTTCGTAAATTAATATAATAATATTACTTGATGCTTGGTGCATAACTAAATTAATTTGTTTTATTTCTATTAAACCTTCACCATATCGTCAAGAAATTTGTATATACGTTTTCACGACTTGGCAACAATGGATTGGACATCTGAAGGCAGGCGCTCCTGAACGGTTCTACAAGGTAAAAGGAATACACTTATTGTTGTTCATATAAAAACAAAGCTTAGGTAACGTTCCGTAAGTTACTCAGAATTCTTGGTTTTTCTGGTTCCCATTCCGAAACCTTCCAATTTCTAAAATCCGGTTAGAATATGAAACGCGGTTTCTCAAAATTTTCGTTTTAACTGTCAACCAAAACTACCAATCAAACTGCGACACGTTCCGTAAGTTAACCAAGATATTGGTTTTCCTGGTTTTTCTGGTTCTGATAAAGTTTTGAAACGGGTTTTTAGACTTTCGGTCTCAACTGTCAACCGCAATTACCGATCAAAACAACACCGATTGCGGTGTTGATCAAAATATCTCGGTACCTTCGGTTTGTTCTGAGAACGTGCATATTGGTTGGAGAAGAATTTGCCTTTTTCATTTTACCAATCGGTACGCGGAGCGAGAGAGAAAAATACTGCTAGTACCTTTCGCTTTTGCGGAAGAGCTATCTCTAGGCGCAAATACTTTAAGGTTTGGTTTTTCTTTTTCCGTGGATTCTTTGCGTATTGGATATTTTCATGTTATAATGTCGTTTTTACTTTTGTGTCTAAATAAATAATATAAAAGTATATACAGGGTGTTTCCTAACTACTGTACGAAACTGCAAGGGGTGATTCCTTGTTTCGTTTTACAGAAAAAAGGGCTTATGAACATAAAAAAGCATTTAAACAGATTTTAAGTAGGAGTATTTTTAGTTTTTTGATCGGAAAAAAAATACAAAAGTAAAAAATAAGTAAGTCTGTGGTGCCCACTGAGACGCCACTGTACCAAATAATTTTAATCTAGGTAGGGCTAAATAAACGTCCCAAAAACTTGGCGTTAAAAACCGCTACGAATTCCATGATTTTATTGGTCAAAAATTACACGTGATTATTGCGTTATTGAGGTTAAGGCTTTTGGCGCTTTTCTTGTGTGTTTTTTAGTTCTGTGTGGTTGAAGTGTGTTTGGCCATTCTTATTCTGGAAACAAATATAGTTTTGTTTGTTTGGACTGTAGTGACTGCTCTTTTAGAAATGGTGATTATCTTATTTATCATTTAAAAAAGAAACATTCTATAAAAGTTGAACAAGAAGGATGAAATTTTAAAAATAAACTAAATGAAACTTTTTTATCTAAATAAATACCTATAGTTAAATTGTTGTGTAAACTAAGAATTAGCCTGTTGTATAATATCACAAAAAAAGTACAAATAAATAGTATTTTTTCAATACTGGATTTTATTTACTGTGCATTAAATCATCCATATTTCTTTAAAATTTAAATTGTAAGTAAAATAAATTAACATAACATTAATTGTACAAATATTGTCATTTTATAATAGGTACTGTCGCAAATAAAATAATATACTCCCCACTTAGTTTACTAAATTATATCTATTTTCAAATAACTTTGTGATTTTTAGAGTGCCTTAAACCTAATATTACAAAAAACTTAAAAAAACGGACTATTGGTACTTAAATAAAATATTTTTTACGCCATTTAAACTCTTAAGTTAAACTATACAAGTTATTTGTACGTTATTTTTATTTAAAATTTATCAGCTTAAATTATTTAAAAAGCTCGCGCTGTCAGCCGTCATGTTCGGACCAATAAGGATGCAACATCCACTTGACCAGTTCTAACCAATAGAATCTCGGAATGCATGGCGGTTTTTAACGCCTCGTCCCAAAAACGTCCTATTACTTCAAAACCAATAAAAAATGTCAAATGTAAATAATTGAGTACATCACAAAATACTTATTTACATAAACCAAAGCGTACCAAAACGAACCGCTTTTATCGATTACCGCTGTCAAACCAATGTCAAACTGCTATTTACCAGTCGGTAAACTTTGCTTAACTTACGGAACGTCACCTTAGCTTCTGCCAATAACATAAATAATACTACATAATTATTTGTAATTTTATTGGTAAAAATGGAATTAACTACTATAAATAAAATAAAATTTTAGTGTTTTAATTTTGGGTCTTTCTACGCTTCTAAAAAATGGTTCCATTACATACGTAAAGTGGCTTTTTCACACTAGACTGATTTCTTAAGTTGTTTTTACAGTTTGAAAGATTACTTGCATGAAAGATTTCTTGCTGCAATTCTTCGATCTGCACAAGCTCACATTGCAGGATTTAAAAAAGTTTGCCTGCGCCGATCGAAAAATTGTGGCAAAAAAATTGCATGCAAGAAAACTTTTAAACTGTAAAAACAGCTTAAGGTGAAAGGCCTCGGCCACGATAACTAGCGTAAGCGTCGAGCGAAAAGTATCAAATCTCCGTACTAGCAGCCGGTAATGGCTAAAATATTTTGTTGTAAACAAAGTCTTGAAACCAGTTTATTAACATTAAAAACGCTCCGCGAATAATATTTCTTCGTTTCGAGCGGCAGCGGCAAGGCATTTTTGCTCACGTATATTGCAGTCGCCTCATTTAAAAACAAAAAATCTTTTATGCTACAATAAAGATTAAATGCAGCGCTCTCACATTCTTCGGTTTCCGTTGGCCACAGACGCTTGGTATCGTGTTCATTGTATTGAAACAATATTTTTTACGACCTTTTAAAACAATGTGTTTTTTTTTATCTTCATAAAGTACTTCGTTTTAGAACACCACAAAGAGTGTAAAGAAAAGTAACAGTTTGACGCTTTTTTCACCTACTTTCAATTAGTGTTTGGATTTGGTTTGAATTCAGTGCCGTTGTTCGTTCAGTGCCTACTGCAAAGTAACAATACGCGACATTAAAAGTCAATGCACATTAGGTGCTCAGCTCTCGGTATGCTTACGGTATGGTCAAATATTTTACATGCTATTTAAATGTAATTTAAGCTCATTCATTTAAAAAGCAATTTAAAAAATATTTCACCGTACCTAGAACCATAGAGTAAGGAAATTATAAGAGTTATCATGGAATAGCCGATTTAATGACAGGTCATGCGAAAACTCCCAATATAATTTTATTCGTTTCTCGTTGAAATACCGCCAGTTAGTCATTTCAGTAAGCTTACGTGTCTCCCCACCGCTGATGTTACACGAGGCGAGGCTTCGACCGACGCATTTAAAGTGTAAACTGGAAAAATGACGCCTGCCGCCAAGCCTGCCGCAAAAGAGGTACGAAAATTTTTGCATGCCATGGTTTCTCTTATCCGTAGGTATGTTACTTTATGCTAGAACTAAAGTGCCTAGTGTGTTATTCAAAGATCAAGATAGCGCAAATTTCACCATTACTTTTTTTCCATGTGTCATTGCATTTAAATCAGCCGTGTTTTTCAGGTTACGGATAATTTTAATAGAAATTATCCAAGATTAATAATAATAATGAGTTTAAAGGACTCAGAAATAAATAAATTTGTAGTAGGGGAGAGCAGTGAGGCAAAATGATAAAATGAAATAAAATAACTGTAGAAAATGTACCTTACACCTTTTTTATATCCTGTCTATGTTATGGGCAACATGAATAAATTCTTTATGTAAAACAAAAACACTTCCGTAAGCTTTATTATTTTTATAAAAAATACCTGTGGAAAAAAAAATGCAAAATGATCATTTTGCCCCTCGGGTGCGGATATAATGATCCCTCTAGAAAACTAAAATAGTTCTGAAAAGTTTCCTATTAAAAGATGGCCAGCGGGGAATCGTTACCACGTATATTGCTGGTGTTTAGATAGTGTTAACAGGAATGGACAAAATTTAAAGGCCCGGATCATTTTAATCCAAAGAGATCACTTTACCCTACTCTCCCCTACCTTTATACATAGGTATTTATTTTCACAAAAAGTAAGATATAGAAGACACAATTTTCTTAAATGCCTTAAACATAAGTATAACATAAGTAAATAGTTATGAATTTATAAAGAGAAATTGCCTCTCTAAATAAACATAAAAAAATAAAATAAACTGACTTAAAAAAAATAATAATAAAATAGGTCTAGCACCTTTCCTTCTCGTGATCCTGACTTGATTTTTTTATGGGACCACCGCGAAAGTGCACTCTTTCAAATAATAAAAGAGTTTTTAAAATCGGTCCACAAACTTCGGAGTAATCGCGTAACATACCTACACAAATAACCTCCTCGTTTTTGAAGTCGGTTAAAAAGGAGGCCATGATTTAATTCCAGTATCCAAATCCAGTACCAAATAATAAAGACCCATGGTCATTTTTTTAATTTTTACTAGCTTTCCGAATTTGTTTTTTAAATCTAAAATTTTTAATTTTGGGCCGTTCACAAAATTTTCTTGCCCTTGAATGTCTTCATTTAATGCAGAACTTCTTTAATCTTGCTAATTAATAACTGTAATTTAATGACCAATCGTGACCAATTCGTGACCAATTTTATTGTTACAGCATGAAATGACTATTCCAGTCACTTTCACCAAATATTAAATACCTATGACCCATTTGTAGTGCTATCCGATTCAAAACCCCTCAAAATCGGTGCTACAATTTTATTTTATTTTATTTTATCCGGGATCCAATTTTATGAAACAGCGTTTTTATTTGCTATTAAAAATATTTGTTATTGGTAAAATAATTATTTAATTTATTTTCATTTATTAAAAAAATATAAGTTCTATAAAGAAAATTTTGATCTTTTAATTTTCACTTTTTGTTTTATTGAAAAGGTTCTTTTTTCTTATTATTTTACAGTTAAACCACCAAATCACTTTTTAAATTTAATTTATTAACACAATAAAAATTTGGAGCCACCAAAAGTTACAATCAGTTAATAAAAAAAACTTGCTTGTCTAAAAATATTCGTAAAACAGTTATCTTCTAACAAACATTTAAATGCCGCGCTACACTTACTTTTCTTTGATTATTCTAAGTAAAATATCCTTTTATCCAAAAGAAAATCACCAAACACTTTAAACTTTACTCACAAAATATATTTGCCAATTTTCTTAGCCGTTACTCAAAATTCGGGTGATACTTTACTTAAACCGCACAACTGTAAGTTGACTTAAACGGCACGAACGTTTGATTGGAATTGACTACTTTTTAACTAACTTTAACTAACTGACATGTACCATCGGATGGTGGCAAGAACGAACTTTGGATAAGAACTCACTTAAACCGCACGAAGTTTGGATTTGGGAACAAAATGCTTAAATAGACCACTTCCATTAACCAACTAAGTGATTTTGGCAATTTACTTATGATTAACAGTTATTGAATTCAGGTGTTCGGAATTTGGCATCAATCTGTCAAAAATCAATTATTTTGCAAAAATCCAGAATTATGGATTCCTTAAAAGCATTTTAATTACTTAAGTGCATTCAAAAATTAACATTAAAATTCCATTATCTCTAAAGTCACATTTCCTCTCTTAGCAAAATCTTGAATTCGGTAGGTCTCTTGGTGTTTGATTAGGATCTAACACTTTTAGTTTTAATCAAGTTTGCTCTCGGTCCGGTCAAATCCTAGTAACTCGCGGGTGTTTGTGCTGAGTGACTACATAGGATTATGTTTTAATTTTATGAGGTAACTTAGAAGTTATTTCTTTTTACTTTGGACAGAGTTTTCCTTTTAACTAAAAGTTCTTGAAATAAAATTTAAATTTAATAAAAATTAAATATTTTGTCATAAAAATACAAAATATTATTTGAATATTTAAAAAAAAGTAACTTAGTTGACTTGAGAGTAATAAAAAGAATTTCCTTATTTTTTTTATAAATAAAAATATTTCATTTTAATACTTATTTAAAATAATTAACTCAAAAAACTGTTAAATATATTTTTTTAATTTTAATCAGAATTATTAAAAAAAAAAAACATTTCATATTGAATATTTAATAAAGGTTGTCTCTGATGTTACCATTAAATAAAAATGCACTTATTTTATTTAAAATATAAATCAATCTTGCTGGGCATTACACATTCTTTATTAGTTACTGAAATTTTAAACTCTTTAAATTTATTCCAGTGTCTTTGATAAAATATTAAATACCCATAACCAATTCTCTAATTGTTACTAACTTTCAGAATTTGTTTTTTTTAACCTAAAATTTTTAATTTTAACATTAATAAAGTCATTCAAAATTATACTTTGAATACATTTTTTAAATGATGTTTTGCTTAAAAACAAAAAATAAAGGTAGTTTACTCTTGGAAAAAATAATGTTTTTAAGTTTTTGCGAACCCTGATACAAAATCAACATTTTTCTCTTTTAACGAGCAAATTTTTTTATAAAGAATGATTTTTTCCGAAAATTAAAATTTTATTGTCCTTTTCTCCTCTTGTTAACCCTTGTATTTTAAATTAAATATATATATATATATATATATATATATATATATATATATATATATATATTATAAAAAACAACGTAAGTTTAGTATTTATCGTTAAATTAAAAACTTCGCAAAATATCTGCTTTATTCAAATTTCCTCTGTTAAATAAAATTGTACACAATTTTATTTAAAAGGGACCCTGACAATTGCTTTGCCTAGAGACCCCGACTTAGCCAATCCGGTCCTGTATATCTCATGTCTGTCGCCGCTGCTTTTTTTTTTCCAGAAAAAGTCTTTGAAGAATCTTCAGAAAACAAAAGAAAATTGTGCCCTGTAATTTATTTGACCCGATTTATTAAACTATACTGATCACTACAAATTGAGAAAAACACCTGAACAAAAAAATATTTTATTGGTTTAAAAAGTCAGTAACCCTAGTTACCACAATAAAAATGTATTTTATTGGTTTAAAACTACAGTAACCGGAGTTACTTACTAGGTATTGATTATCAATTTATAGTGGCCAAAGTATAATATTTAAACATGCATATAATCCAAATAGGCCCAAAAATTTAAAATAAAGAATAAAGGGCAAAACAACAAATAAAAGTTTATTAAAACATAACATTACTTAAAAAAAGTACCGCACTCAAATATATGATATATGGTTTTAGTATAAAAATAGTAAGATTTTGGGGCAAAAAAAACACAATTTTATTTAATAGCGGATAATTTTCCTGCCCCTGGAAACATGGCGCCTGAGGCGGTCGACTATTCTCCTTACCCCTCGGGCCGGCCCTGTTTTAACATAGACATTTTTAGGGCGAAGACAATGACAAAATGAAAAGTTAGAATTGCTTAAATTATTCTGGACAAAAATCAAAAAAGATACTTTAAATTATTGTAAAAATGAAGTACGGTCCTGGCAAGATTGGAACTCCGAACATCAAATACTAAAAAGTTGCTCGTCTTGGCGAGTAACCTGCTAACCAACTCCGCCACGAGGCCCTTGTCAAAGTTTAGCGTTTATATAATAAAGAACGGACAAGCCGGTGGTCGCAGTTACTAAAGATATTAAAGTTTACACTTAATTCATATATATTATATATGTAATGGTGATATAAAGTTAAAGCGGTTTAAATTATGCTTTAAACATTATCAATACTATACTTTTCCTTAATCGTTTTAAAAATATGTAAATCTGGGAAGCCATTATGTTTTATTCACGCACAGAAGAACCATCTGTGTCTTAGAGATTTAACTAAATATGCATTAAAGTGGGGTGGATATAAGTTTGCCTCCATTTAGATCCCTGTTCGGGATAAGGCGTGGCCCAGTCTGTATAGTTATTTCGTTTGTGGTTTGTCCAAACAGTAAATACCTATGACCAATTCTCTAATTGTTACTAGCTTTCAGAATTTGTTTTTTGAATATAACGTTTTTAATGTTGGGCCCCTCAAAATTTTCTTTGTCCTTAAATCTTTTCATTTAATACAGAACTTCTTTTAACCTTGACGACCAGTTACTGTGACCTAATAATCAATCGTGACCAATTCGTGATCAATTGTCATATTATGAAACGACCTCCGAATGTTGATGTTGAGGTGTTAAATATATTAATGTACAATAAGCAACCTTAAAATTTAAAATTCTTTATTATTATTCCAGTATCTTTAAATAAATAATAAATACCTATAACCAATTCTCTAATTGTTACTGGCTTTCAGAATTTGTTTTTTTTTAACCTAAAATTTTTAATTTTGGGCCGCTCACAAAATTTTCTCGTCTTTTAATGTCTTCATTTAATACAGAACTCCTTTAATTGTGCTGACCAATTACTGTGACATAATGACCAATCGTAAACAATTCGTGATTAATTCTTACAGCATGAAACGGCCTCCGAATATTGATGTTGAGGTGCTAAATATATTTATGTAGCAATTGGTGACCTTGAAAATTTCTCGTCCTAGAATGTCTTTATTTAATACAAAACTTTTTTAATCTTGCTGACCAATCTCTGTGACTTAATGACCAATCGTGACCAAATATTGTTACAGCATGAAACAATCTTCGAATGTTGATGTTTAGGTGCTAAATATTGTGACGTATAATTTTGGAATACATACATAGGGCCTACTTTACGTCACTGGGGCAAATATACCATATGGAACTATCTTCTTGGGACAATGAGACCGGTGGACCATCAAAACTAACTTTGCATTTTTTTAGGACCAACTTAACTTATTGAACTAACTTAATTTAGTACGGGCATACCCCCCACTAGGAGTAGCCCGTACGGGGGCGTAACTAAAACTTTAACTTTTTACTTGACTTCACTAACTACTTCTTATCTGATAAAAATCCCTTTTAATTTCTTTCTCTCTCTTTAAATATCAAATTTTCCAGTGTTTGTTTTGCATTTCTACGCTACCCAGTTTGTTTAATGTTTTTATTTTATTATTATAAGAGTAACCTAAGAAAATTGTTTAATTTATACTTTTAAGACCTTGACACCTCACGTATATTTTTATGTAGCAAATTTCCCAATGTTAAGTAACCCAATTAAAATTTAAATTTCCCAAAAATGTATATTTTTAAAATTCCCAAAATGTATACTTTTTATACTAGGTGTTCACAATATATGTATGTAACAATTAGTGACCTTGAAATTTAAAAGTCTTTATATTTATTCCAGTATCTTTGACCAAACATTAAATATCTATGACCAATTCTCTAATTGTTACTAGCTTTTAGAATTGATTTTTTGAATCTAAAATTTTTAATTTTGATCCGCCCACAAAATTTTCTTTGTCCTTGAATATCTCTTATTTAATACAGAACTTAATACAAACTCACGCTTGTCCGTAGGTACTCAACCTCTTCACGGGTGGATGTTAATGTTCCTACTTAGATATGACACCGAATTATTTTACTAATTTAAATATAGAAAATGATATTTCGAGTACAATGACACTCTATTTGTTTTTTTACATCTAACTTCTAAACATTTTTAATTTGTAATTTTTAATTTAGAGTGCCATGAATACACAAATGTACTGTCATTGTACTCGGAATCTCATTCTCTATTTAAATTAGGAAAAATAATTCGGATGTCTTTGAAATTTGAAACCCTATAAGATTAGGTATCACTTGGCCCCCTTTCCCATTAAAACTTGTTGAGGATTGTGTTGGTGTGAGGAGGAATAACCCTCAAACAAGTAAATTTTCATCAATTTAGGCGTAATGAACCAATTCAAAAACGGTATTTACCAATTGGTCAAAGTTGTCACCAATTATTACCGCGGTTATACAGGGTGTCCGGAAAGGTGAGGTCAAAATGATACGGGGTGATAGAATGAGCCAAAATAATGTTAGTATTAAACTAGTAAAAAAGTTCTGTTGCGCTTCGTTATGGAGATATTAACCTTTAAAGTTGGTATTAAAAAATATTTCAATTATAACCTTTGAACTGTTGTCACAGTACCAATGATATTTGGGCTACTAAATAACCTTATAATAATGCTTCTTTCGTGGTAAACGGCTCTTCAGTAAGTCGGAATTATACAGGGTGCGACAATTTTTTTTCATTTAATGTATGCATTTTTAACAGTAATGACAATTTCAACATTTTGCTTGGAAAGTTTAATTCCTTTATCATTTTTGTACAAAAAGGCATACTTTATTTAAATCGATATCTTAAACCGTTTTTTATAAAATCGCATTTTAAATTCAGACATACTACCAGCATTTTGTTTGTAATAAAAAATTCCATTTTTATAATAAAGTTATTAAAATGTGGTAAAATTATTAAAAACGGTGTTTGTAAGCCCCTTAAACTTTATAATACAGTTAAAAACTATTTTTAAGAATTCTACCGTATTTTAAAAATTTTCTGGAAAAATTGAATTTTTTATTACTTATGAAATGCTGGTATGTCTGGACTTAAAATGCGGTTTTATGAAAAACGGTCCAAGATATCGGCTTAAATGAAGTATACCTTTTTGTACAAAAATAATGTGGGAATTAAGCGGTCAAAGAAAATGTCTAATATCTCACTAGTGTTAAAAATGCATACATTTAATAAACAAAAGTCGTCGCACCCTGTATAATCCCGACTTACTAAACAGCCGTTTAAAGATATATTCAATTGTACAAAAGCCACAAGCGTCATAAAAATTTAAAATAAGGACGGCAATCATCTATTGCTGTCTAAACGCATCGTTTACAAGTGTGCGAGAACAAAAAGGGGAATAATTGAAAGTGAGACGGAACTGATGACGCCGTGGCATTTATTGACGATTAGTTCTACCAATCAAAAGAAGCATTACTATGAGGATATTTAGTAGCCCAAGTATTATTGGTACTGTGGCAACAGTTTAAAAGTTATAATTGAAATAAGTTTTTTTATATCAACTTTGAAGGTTATATCTTCCTAACGAAGAGCGATAGAACTTATTTTTATATGAAGTACTAACATTATTTTGGCTCACTCTATAACCCCTATCATTTCTGACCTCACCTTTCCGGACACCCTGTATAATTGGTTTAACGCCTAAATTTGATGTTTGACATAAAAAACTGACCCCCTGAAAATAAAAATTTACATAATTTAGAATTTTCTTGTAAGTTTTTAATTGGAATGCACTGTATATTATAATGATTTTTAGATGTTACTTAGTTATTAGAGTGGTAGGCCAAGCTTAGGTCCTTTACAAACAATATAATATTTTTTTTACTAATGCACGCCCTTAAATAATTTCAAACAATAACAGAGGCAAAAAACGAATCGAGACCGATTTTTTAGACACAAAAACATTGCAATCATTACATTATTAACAAGACTCCATTCAACATCAGCCACTATCTCCTGGGTCTCTCTGTAAATCACACCTACCACAAAGCATTCTCTCAAGCGTCGATCAATCGATCCGTTGCGCCTACGTGGACGCCCTCGCACGCGTCGTGACGCCGGCGCCTAAACTACGTCCCCTAATAATCCTAAACCAGGCTTCAACCATTCAGGCTGGCCGATATCGTGTAAGACATCCCAGTCTGGTCAAAAGTGATATTTTGTGAATAATGCACTGAACATAGGTTCAAACCTGTTGGTAAGTAGTTTATTTTTCTATTTAGTGTTCAAGTGTGCCATAAGTCAACTAGTCATCTAAATATTTACAAGATACTTTAAAGCACCCACCTGTTTGTCGATGTCTTCATTCATAAACTCTATTACCAATATGGTAGCTTATATTTAGTGAAATATTAAACTATAGTTGAGGTTTGCAAATATATATTATATAATTTAATTAACTAAATTAAAATTAAGCTGGAATAGTCAGTTTATGTCGTTTATTCAGGAAACAACCGCTCCTTTTAAGTCTCAAGATTTACGATCTTATTAGAGAATCGTTATAATATCAACCCACATATATTTCGGGTTGAAATGGTTTTTATTATTCTATTTTTAAAGTATGTTTCTAATGATTTGTGTCAGGTTTAATCGGATTTTTAAATTATTGACAAGTATATTCTGGAGATTCCTTATTTTCTTTACAAAACGGGAAAAAATGTATATACATGCAGTTTTATTTTAAAATAATAAGACATATTATTTTTATTGTAGCTAGAGAGTCACATGTTAATAAAATAAATAATTATTTCTTAAAATTACGTATGTTTTAGTAAAAATTATCCTAGTACATAGTGATCGTAAATTTAGGCTTATTTATTCCTTGTTAAAATTGAATGCATTTTGTTTTCTTTTTTTTTTAAATTGTTTTATTATATTTAAAAAATATGAAGGTAAAAATTAATAAAATAAATTTTAGCTAAAAACTTAGTTCTATATCTAATTTGTTTACATTTAATATTTTAATTTAATTTATTTAATTATCACAAAAATAAAAAACAAATCGTTTTTGGCAAGTTTTTAAGTACCCATTGCAACAGAATAACCTAATGTTTTTAGATGTCCTTTCTAAACAAAAATTTCTTTTTGTCGAACACGCTTCAATTTATCTCTATAAAGAGGGGCTTTAGAAGAAAAATTATAGGAACTTGTGATATTATTATGATGTGTACTACAGACTGTCTACGGATAGGGTTTGTAAGAGGACAAATGTACCAAAAATTAAATAAAAAAAATCATATTCTTTTTTTGTATATAGGATTCGCAAAAAGCAAAATATCATTAGAAAAATTCATGTAGAATTAAGTTTGTAATCGATAAAAACAATATTACAAAATTTTATTGTACTCCATAATTTGGCATACAGGGTATCCCACCGGAAACTGCCGCGATCGATTTCTCGAAAAGTACGCTTTGAGAAATTTTGAAAATTTGGTTACGTTATAAACTCAGCGGGAAACATATAACTAAAATATTTTGACAGCTCTATCACTTTCGGTTATACCGAAGTAAATGTCAACTTCCTTATTTTAATGGAACAACCTATATATTTTTATTTTTTAGATTATCGTAAATTCTAAACATAATTTATGTATAATGTTCTATACCCAAGTCTAACCGTTTTAGACTTATTTTAATTTTATGTCAAAAATGACGTTTGCAAGCCAACATAAGCATCAATTTTTTCCAAACAAAAGCCTTTAATATGAGTTGGGGTTGGTTTCCTTTTAAAGAAAGAACTTTTTTAGCAAACTGTATCGATATTTCTACAATTAAAAATAAATACAGAGTGGTTAAAAAAATCGTTTAAAATTATAGCGACAAAAGCCTTCAAAGTCATTTTTTCAAACGGAAAATCCTGTCTTTTATTACCTTATCCTGTTAAGCATCAAAAATAAGGATAAGTTTGTATAAGGGTGTCCACTCCAAAAACTTATAGTTTTCGAAATATTACCGATTTAATATTTATCTATTTTAACAATGCATTTAAGTACGGGTAGGTACGGGGTAGTTGTAGACATCCTAATACAATCATATCCCTATTTTTGATGCTTAATAGAATAAGGTAAAAAGATAGGGGTTTCCATTTTAAAAAATTGACTTTTAAGGTTTTTGTCGCAATAATGTTTAACGATTATTTTTGACCACTCTGTATTTATTAATTGTGAAAATATTATTACAGTCTGCTAAAGTAGTTTTTTTTACAAGAAACCCTACCCCAACCCATATTAAAGGCTTTTGTTTAGAAGAAATGGTTATGTATTGGCTTGCAAACGTCATTTTTGACATAAAATTTAAAATAAGTCAGAAACGGTTGGACTTAGGTATAAAACATACATAAATTATATTTAGAATTTTTCGCAGAATCTAAAAATTAATATTATATAGGGTGTTCCATTTAAAATAAGGAAGCTGACATTAACTTCCGGTATAATCGAAAGTGATAGAGCTATCAAAATATTTTAGTTGTATGTTTCCCACTGAGTTTATAACGTTACCAAATTTTCCAAACTTTCCAAAGCGTACTTTTCGAGAAATCGATCGCGGCAGTTCCCGGTGGGACACCCTGTATATATACGCCTTGATCACATTCGTTTACAGATGAACAATTGTGTTTCTATCTGTAAACGACTGTAAACTTTTTCTCGCAAAATGATATTTTTTACCCGGTATTTTAAATACCCATAAGTAAGCTATCTAAATGTTGTGGTTTTTCTTTTAATGAAAAGAAAAATGTGAAAAGCGGTTTTTTAGTTTTTCCCAAAACTAAACTTTTGGCGGTTAAAACGTTGTTCCGGCATACCCTTTAATTTTTACTTTTGGTTCACTAATGTTTTCGTAAAACGAAACTTTGAAGGATTTGACATTGACTTAAAAGGTTACAATTTAAATTTTTTAAATTGACACAGATGCGATGAAGTAATATTCAGGATACTCAAGTTAGGTAAGTTTTAGAGAATGAGTAACTGAATATTTTAGAAAAGAGTAAGATCTCTCCTGAACATATTTTTGGTAGTTGTTTACTATATCGGAAATCACGCCTTTCAGATTTGTAATCAGCGCCCCGAAAAAGTCCGTATGCCAAAAATCATTAAAATTGGCGTGGTGTCGGATAAGTAAATAATTACCATAATGTTTTTATAGTTTTATTTTATTTTGCCGATTGCCATAAAAAACGTCTTAGAGATTTTGCACATTTTTTGCCCAAATGGGCCAAATTATCCTCATATTTAAAAATGCTTAATTTAATATTTATTTTTTTAATATTTAGGAAGACCTAAGAATCATTTTTCTATTTTTTTTATATACAAGTAGTTTATTATATTACTTTATCTAATTCAAGTCTTATAATCAGCTTCATTGTTTGTTTAGCCATTAAGTAGTTTTGGATAACATTTTTCGATATTTTAGAGCACATATTTTTACAGCTCAAAAAATTATTAGAAAACAGCAATCTGGCATAGCCTCGTTTAGCCTTTAAGCGACGAATTTTCGATTCCTTGACGGTCTGATATTGCCCTTTTGGGACCGTATTACATGCCTTAGAAGATATGTTGGAGAAAAGCTATGTAAACGTGTTTTTTTTAATACCTATAAATTTTTTCTTTGTTCCTTACAGTAAACGTATTGCAAAAAATTGGCGAGAAAAGTAGTATAGTAAAGTAAAATTCAGATTTTGGTAATTACTTACAAACCAGACGTATGGCTAATTTTGATGAAATTAGGTATACGGGGGTCTTTGGGGCGCCGATCACTAATCTGAAAAAACAAAAATCGTTTTCAAGATATCGATCATCAAATTAAAAAAAAAAATACCCTATTTTCACTATATTTCCCCTTCTTTTCGCAAACAGTTCTTGATTTGAGGCTAAATTGGCACTGAAGCTTTACTTTAAATCGCAGTAGCCATCGCTACGCTAAAAATATTCAAAAAGTTTGTTTTTGTAAAAGCACTACCTACTTTCAATGTACAACTTTTTGTAAGGCGTAGGGCGTAGGGCGCGACGTCAGTGGCGTACCTAGAGGTATCAGGGCCCGTGGAGGCAAGCAAAGTTGGGGCCCCTTTTCAGTAAACCTTTTTTTTTGAAAAAAATTCGACAACCAACCTTACAACTTAATAATATATACTTACAATATACCGGTATGGAAACAGGACCGTCGACCATAAAAAACACATACATTTAATACCTTCCACTAATCTTCTATGTACTCTCCTACAATTCACCTCTGCAACAAGCGCGCTGATTCGAGGCAAACGAGGCCAGGGGCTGCCCGCACACCGCTTACACCTTTCGTCGGACGGCGTCGTGGCTCGGGCATACCCCACCTCGAATCCTGCCATTGCATAAATTTACTGTTAAATTCCCTATGGTCGGCCGTGTCGTTTCTATACCTGTATACTTTGAATTCGATCAGGGACCGCTTTTTCATTTTTTTCCTACTTGACAACATCCTCCAAGTGAAGCCCACCGGCCTACCCTTCAAACTTAACATCTTATTTTGTATGACGACCCCCATTTGGGGCCCGGCCCCCTCTGACTAGGGGCCCGTGGCCGACCGGCCCCTCCTTCTTACGCTAGTGCGCGTCGTAAGTATCATGTATCATGTGTAACGGGACTTAACTTGGCAATTTGGCATTTTGGGACCGATATCTCTCTTATGGTTGATTTTTCACTTCCTTTATTATTATTACTGGAGCTCTGTACTTAGGCTATAAGACCACCTTAAATCGTTAGTAAAGTGTTATCCGCATTACTTTTAAATTCAGTGACCATAATACACCAGTCGTTGGCAGTTCCGGATTAACCCTATAAGCAAATTAAGCAATTGCTTAGGGCATCACGTTCTGGGGGTACTTAAAGATTAGAAAATAAATAAATCAAATGGGAAAACGTCCGCTTGAGTGTCATATTTTTGTTTTTGAGAAAGATAGAAACCTTTTTTTTGCCCTTTAAAAATTTCTGGCGGGAGAAATAGTCCTTTCTACTTTAGTGTGGACACCACAGGGGTCGTGTGTTAGGGCATCACAAAGTCTTAATCCGGCAATGGCCGTTGGCACTTATTCAACTATTGTGCACACCCAACGTTCCTAAATTATGATAATCTAATTAAGACCGACATTTTAATGCGCCAAAATCCAGTGCTCCTGTGCTTTTTTGTTAAAAGTACCACTTTTTGCCATTGATGATATTGTTTTACTATTCCTACGAGGGTAGTCCGATATGTACTTGGCCTACAATAGATAAACGAAAATGTTTTAAAAGTGGCGATTTATTTCTCAACATAGTCTCCTTTAGCTTGAGACAGCTGACCCAACGATGCTCTAACTTTTTAATTCTCGTAGTCTGCAAAGTAAGTAGGCCTCCGTGGCGACGATGATATGGTAAAGTTTATGAACGATGACGATGACTTTCTCATTCGACTGAAATTTCTGCCCGGCGAGTGACTTTTTCATGTTTGAAAACAAAAAGAAATCGCACGGGGCCAAATAAGGATAGTAAGTACTGTGGATGGGGCAGGAGTTCATAGCTCAATTCGACTAATTTGGCAGTGGTGACGGCGGAGGTGTGGGCCGGTGCGTTGGCTTGGTGGAAGAGCATTTTTTTTCAACAAATGGAGTCATTTTTTTGTGCAATTTGTCTTCGGATTGACCCAATAATTCGTTATAATAGAGCCCTGTGGCCGTTTTGCCCTTCTATTGGTAGTCGATGTAGCCCGTACCGTGTGACTCCCAGTCTTTGTCTTCTTTGGAGCACGTCTCGTCGTGTGTCCACTGTTTTGGCTTGTTCCTTAGTCTCTGGTGTGTACTAGTGAATCCATGTTTTGTCGCCGGTCACAAAACGGGGCAGAAAGTCTTTCGAGTTGCGCTTAAACAGAGTCAAACACATCTTTGAAGTGGTCTCACGGTAGCGCTTGTTGCCCGGAGTAAGCAAAATGCTGCACCCATCTAACCGACAACTTTCTCATGCCCAAAATTTTATGTAGGATATGACTCACGCGGTCTCTTAAGATGCCTACTGTCTCAGCAATTTCGCGCACTTTCAATCGACGGTCTGTCAGTACGAGATCGTAAATTTTCCTTACGTTACACTCTGTGGTAGCCGTTTTTGAGCTCCTGGGCGTGGCTCATCAAAAACCGACTTGGCCTATGGTCATATTGAAACTCATTAAACCAATTTTTGACGGTCCTCATCAAAGGAGCAGAAATACCGTACACAGCATCCGAACTTCTTTGATTTCGCTGCGCGACTTCCCTTCTAAAATCAAAAATTGAATCACCGACCTATTTTGCTCTTTTTTCCACGCGGTCGAAACAAGAATACGAGTCCGAATCGACAGAAACTTTGATAGTAGCCGTCTCCAAGAATATTCTAGAGTATAGATAGTAAATTACGTCTTTGTTAGTGGCGCCATCTGGTGGTAAGGCTTAGTACATATCGGACCGCCCTCGTATGTCCGTATTAACTAAACCTTTTTTGTTTAAAAGTATGAAGTTAAATCACGACTTTTACTGATTTGTCTATAAAACATTTTCTATGTAATTCTTCTAGTGCCATTGTTATTAAAAAAGAAGGAAAATTGATTATGCTGTAAACGCGGAATACATTAATGATAACATTTTATCATACGGCACTAATAACTTCGATGTAACATTTGTTTGTTTAGTAGGGCAATGTTAATGCTTTAGGATCAGTTAGTGGTGTTAGTGAAAGTATCTGTGCAAAAACTTTAACAGAGGTGTGAAATATGTTTACTCTTTAATTAAAAGTATCCCATCTGGTGCAAGGTATTGGTCGATTATTTGTTTTAATACCTAGTAAAAGGACACATGCATGTCTACGGCCATATATTTAAAAAAATATCTTGTTTCGCTTATTTATAATGAAGTTTGTTCATCAAGGGTTAATATTTTTATATACACTTCTCCAAAAAATTAACGCACCAGCCTGATTTTCTCCATAAGCTTCAGTACAAAATGCTTTAATTTAAATTGCAATAACTCTTTTAATAATGAAGTTATTAAGACAATTTGGAAAATAAAATGTTAAGGAAAGGTTAGGCTACAACTTTAGCGTAACCGTTGTTATTTACTGTTACTAATACGTTCAACAGGGTGATTAAAGTTTTTGTTAAAAATAACTAATTTTTAATCGCCCTATCTAATGTGCTGTTGAAAGGCAGTAATCTAATTTGCGAATAAATTATACCCTTACTAATTTCTGATGTTTTATCATCACAAATTTGATTACTTCTTTAACAGCACACCATACAGAGATTAAAAATTGTTATTTTTTTTCAAAACTTTTAATCATCCTGTAAGACGTATGGTAAACAGTAAATAGCAACTGTTACGCCAAAGTTATAGCTTCACCTTCTTTAACATTTTATTTTGTTAATTGTCCTAATAACCTAACTATTAAAAGAGATATGGCCATTTAAACTAAAGCATTTTTGTATTCAAGCCTATGAAGAACATTATGCTGGAACGTTAGTTTCTTGGTGAAGAGTAATAAATTAAATTACAAGAACGTTTTTCAAAAGGAATCATTAAAGTCATACTTTTTTATTTTGTGGAGTAATGGTAGCGTAAGCTTGCCCTGTTGTTAAAATACGGTAAAAACTAGAATTCAAATTTTATTGTTTATGAAAATAATTTTAAATTGCTTATGATTTTTGGATATCTCAATATAAAAAAATACAAACTACCTTAACAACTTGCGTTTTTTTAAAGAAGTTTATTTTTTAATATGTAAAAAGAAATATAAAGAAATCTGACTGAGAACAGGATCACTACTTGGTCAAAATCCTTAAATACCTATCTTAAAAGCGGTGATCTAAGATTCATGTACCTAGGAACTTAATTTAACAGTTATTTGCGATAAAGAAACAGGATTTGCGTAGATCTTATTAAAATTCGCGAATTTATCATTTTTTATTACCTTGCAAACAACTGGAAAGAAAATCTTTAATTGAAAAGGATATTTTTTAATCCGTGTGGAGATTAGGTTGCACTTGTGCGGCGTTTCAGCTTAAAAACAGATGTGGAGCTTAATAGAAAACAATTCCTTTAATTTTATCTAAATTTTACCTTTCCAAAATCTTATGAAAGCAGAGTTATCATTTTAAAAAAAAAATAAATAAATAAATAAATAAATAAAACGTCATTAATAACAAATTATACATATAAACTTTTTATAAAAAATCAAACAAAAAATGTTCACTGTTTTCAAGGTTAGTTTATATTTATAAGGTTGCGACATATCCTCAACTTTTAGACGGTTCGAGGTCGGGAACGCAAGGAAGGGCACTCCACGGAGAAAAGTTGGCAAGACTGGATAAAATCAAAGCTGATGATCAATCCAGTGGCGTCTAGAATTTGCGCATTTCATTTTGCATTGTTTTGGAAGTGATATTTGTTGAAAGATGTAATTCCAAATGTTTTTTATTTAAAGTAAAAGAATTTACAACTTAATAATAATTAAAAACTGTTGTGTAAACGGTTGTTCTACTAATACAATAAACTGTATATCTCCGGCACTGAACAACATGGCTGAAAAATGGGAGATGTGACGTCATAACACGTCAAAGCAATATGACCGAATGTCGCATATGTAACTGTAAACGGTTGTTCTACTAATACAAGAAACTGTATATCTTCGGCACTGAACAACATGGCCGAAAAATGGGAGATGTGACGTCATAACACGTCAAAGCAATATGACCGAATGTCGCGACCCTATATAGACCGACTTTGCACTGTTTTAACGTTTTTTGGCACATTTATGTAAAGGGGTTAAAAATTAATAAAAAATATTATTTGAAGTAAATGTAACTTTTCACCAAACCAAAATTTTAAGCACTTAGGTTCTCATGACTTTTATAATGGAACTTAATTTAAAATGATCATGACTCGGTAAAGAGAATATTATTTTAAAACTCTGTTTTGTGTCTCTTTATATTTAAGCCTATTAAGTAAATTTTAATTAATTAAAGTCAGTAAAGTTTTTTAAGATTCTTTTGTACTAAAAATTACCTACATTATTAAAAAATTACAGAATAAGGAATCCTTTCAGAGTGTATTAAAATATAGGTGGGTACAGTGCTGCATCAAGCGTGAATCCGTAAAACGACCGCTTCAGTGTCAGTCAGGGCGCAAATTTAAGATAAAAAATTAAGATAAAAAAAAGATAAAATTTAAGATAAAAAGAAAGTAAAAGCTAAAGTTAGTTATAAAAAGTTAAATACAAAATTTCTTCATGTTGTTGCTCTTAGGTGATGCTTTTTTGCTCTTCTAAATTTTTAGGACAAGAAAAAAATTTTTTAGTTACTGGTTTTTAAAAAATGTTAAAATTAAAAAAAAGTTGTTTGAGTTATATATCGGTAGCTCATGTATACAATGTGTCCTATATAGGATAGGTGTAACAAGAGGACAAATGGACCAAAAACTCTGCAATTTTTAAACGTCCTTTTGAAAAACTGGTCGCATGGTAAAAATTGATAAATGCAAAATTTTACTCCGATTGGTAATATCTAAGTTAGTTATAACTAAAAATATAAAAAATTACCAAAAGTAAAATACCTTTTTTTAAATAGGACAAAGTTGTGTAGGTAAATGTTGTAACGAATTTAATTTAATGTTAAAATATAAAGTTAGATAGTTTAAGTAAAAATATATTTTTTACATTATGCATTCGTTTTTAAAATACTTGGCTTAAGAATGCACATTTTTAGAAAATATTTAAAATTATTACATAACGCGTAATAAAAAAGACAATTTATTAAAAATTCAATTCTCTACAACATTTACTTATACAATTTTGTTCTATTTTTAAAAATAAAAGTAGGAAGCTCCTGAGCATTTTTCATATTTTTAGTTATAGGTCGCCCTGTATAATACCAGTTGAGGTAACATTTTGTATTCATTACTTTTGGACCATGCGACCAGTTTTCCCAAAAATGTAGTTTTAAAATTCAAAAATGTTTGGTCCATTTGTCCTTTTGTAACACCTATCCTGGAACACGCTGTATATGTCCTTTATTTTTTAAAGCAATTAGGAAACACCCTGTATATCAGTATTGCATTTACATCCATATCTTACTAGATGTTAAACTTTTACTACCCTATTCTTTTTCTTATTACTTATAGTCCCTGGGCCAGTAATGAAATTGATTTCATAATAATAACAACTTTTAAAACCTTTTAGGGGTTCCTTTTGACGAGTCTACCACGAATATTAATACCGCCATATTACATGGAAGCGACGTTGTAACCCAGTTAATGTGAAATGTTTCGGGTGTCTGACTGGGCGAAAGCGTCCCTTTTTTGGCGGATAACTTAACCACAATGTCTTATTTGCGATTTTGAAACATTGTGCCAAAAATGGTAAGGTTTACAGTCATGAAATCATAAGGCTTAAACACATGTTTCACGTATCGGACTAGGCGGGTTTCGTGACTGTAACCCTTATTATTTTTGGCACAATGTTTAAAAATTGCCACGTTCCCCCAGTCAGACACCCGGAACATTTTACATTAACAGGCTGGGTTAAAGCGCCGCTTCCATATATGGCGGTTTGAATATTCGTGGTACACTAGTCAAAAGGAACCCCCCTAAAAACGTTTTTAAAGTTATCATAAAGTCAATTATATTACTGGCCCAAGCACTATTAATAAAAAACGATATTGTAGTACGTCACTGGATTATTTGTTTAAATTATGATTGCCAGCATAATATCCGCCCACATAGTTTACTTAACAATAATGGATATTACAACGTTGGTCGTCCAAAAACCACTTGTTAGCGGCGTGTATCTCCCTATCTCGCTAATATTAGCGGCATTGAATGTGGAAAATCAATACGCAACGTCGCGAAAGTATGTGTGGGTTGGAGAATTTTACTGGGGTTTCGGCTAAGGACTTTGATCATAAAAAAGAAAACATCATTTTATGTAAAAAAAGCAAATACGGTATATTGTTACAGACTTTCAAAAATGTGTTTAGGTTATAGAATTTTAGAGAGTTAGGATCATTTAATTTAGTTTGTTAATTTATTTAAATAATTTACCTTAATTTTTCCAAGTTCTTTCATCACTTTCGAAGGTTTCCGAAAACGCCCGAATTATCCATTAATAACTTTTATGCCATCATGTACTATGGAATTTTCACGATATTTCTCGAATATTCTAGATCATTCTTTACTCTTCCATCATACTATAAAAGGGCGACGGGAAACTTCGAGTTAGTTAGTACCGATTCGACTTTTGTGCTGTAAACTTCGAGACAGTGACATTTTAAGATTTTGCCGTTATTGTAACCATAGTTACGTTACATTGTTAATAAAGGTATAAAAACGAAGGCACGTGTTTTTATACGAGGTGTTTTGGAACATTTGGTGTCAGAAGCGGAACGTAATTACCTAAGGAAGCCGAAGTATCAAGAAGAAAATTTGAATGCCAGTAGAGACCAGACAACAAACAGCCGTTATGGAGGAAATTAGTGCACTAATTAAGCTTATGATGGAAAAACAAGAAGACTTAAAAGAAGATCTAAAAAAGAAATGCAGACAAGCCAAGAAGCCATGAAAGAAGACTTAAAATTAATGAAGACGAGTCAAGAATCCCTAAAAGAAGACCTGAAAAAGGAAATGCAGCTAAGTCAAGAATTGTTGAAAGAAGACCTTAAGAAAGAAATGAAAACTAGTCAAGAATATCTAAAAGAAGACATTAAAAATGAAATGAAGACCAATTTAGAAGAAATGAAGAAAAGTCAAGAAGAAATGAAGACAAATCAAACAGAAATGAAGCGGGAAATCAAAATCAGTCAAGCAGAAACGAGACAACAAATCGAGAAAATTCAAAAAGACATAAAAAAAGGACAAGAACAAATGAAGCAAGAGATAAAAGAGAAGATAGTAAAGATTCGAGAACACCTGAGGGGAGAATTTCATCAATGCCAAGATGAGATGAGAAAGGAAATGTTGCTTGAAATAAAACTTTCCAAAGAAGATACTAAAGATGAAATGCAAGAAATACAACAGTTAGTTGAAGACAAAGTTAATCAAGTCCAAGGTCAAATGCAACATGAAGTGCAACAATTACACCGGCAAATTCAAAATATAGCCAGTACTGGTGTCGTTTCAGGAACTCTTATGAAACCACCAACTTTTGACGGTAAGGTACCGTGGGTTACGTACCTTAGACAATTTGAAGCTGCTGCGAACGGCAATAATTGGAGTTTACCAGAAAAGGCACGCGCACTAGTGCTTGCTTTACGAGGTGAAGCCATGGAGGTATTAAGAAATATTCCTGAAGAAAAACAAGGCGACTATCAATCAATTGTAATGTTCCTGGAAATGAGATATGGCGAGACACATTTGCAGGAAGTTTATAAGGCGCAGCTCCAGGGACGAAGACAGAAATATAACGAAAGCCTTCAGGAATACGAAGCTGACATCGTACGTTTAATTAATCTGACATACCCGACATACCCAGAAGAAATAAAACAAGAACTAGCCGTGGGTAGTTTCATTGAAGGTCTTCGCGACCCAGACATGAATCAGGCTTTAAGAATGGCCAGATTGAAGAAAATATCGGAAGCTCTTGCCTACGCGCTTCAATTCGAAACAGCCAAACAAACGTCCAGGAGTCAGACAAGAATAAGAAGAATAAACTTTGTACCAGAAGAAGACAATTCAAATAAAGATTTTGCAAGAGTAATGAAGGAGTTGCAAGAAATTTTCCTTAAGAAGCAAACAGAAGAAGACAACAGTATGACATTTAAAAGAAGAAATATTATCCGCTGTTGGAAGTGTGGTAAAGAGGGGCATCTACAGAGAAATTGTACCAGATTCAATGCCCCTGTTAGCGATCCGAAAACTCCCAGTAGCCAGCTTCAAGGGGCGAAAGCTGGCTAGGTGCTACCAAGCCCCATCAACAACAATAATTAGAGTATCCCGGCTGCAGAACAATGGCTCCAGCTTGGTAGTACCTGGAAACGTATGCGGTCGGGAATGCGAGATGGTACTAGACACTGGTTCCACACATACCATCGTGAGGCCGAACATCGTAGCTCACTGTAAAATATTCCGCCCTGTAAAGAATTACATTTTGGAAACTGCTAATGGAGAAGTTATACCAGTTAAAGGCATACATGAAGCCAGAATAACCCTAGGAACAACAACATTTATCCACGTCGTGTTTGTTGCCGACATCCTGGACGAAGTTATCCTTGGCCTTGACATTATGGAGAATCAGAAGTTTGTACTAGACCTTCCACAACGGGTACTGCGAACAAATAATGAAGAGATCGTAATGAGATTACCACGGAGTAGTGAAGCTTCGATTCGAGAAGTTATCCTCACAGAAGATGTCATTCTACCGCCAAACTCAGAAAGCATTATACAAGCAAGGTTTGAAGACTTAGAAGAAGGTGAAATCGTTTTAGTCGAACCAGTAGAAAATTGTCCGTTATACGCTAAAGGAATTCTACCAGCAAGAACTTTGGCGCAAACCAAAGGAAATATGGTATTTGTGAGAATGATGAACCTGAAAGATTTCCCTCAACAGGTTAAAATGGGTGACAAAATCGGTACCTGTCAACCTGCTGCTATGATAGTTACCTATCCCTGTACCACACCTGCAGGAGTCTCCACACGTAAACTACCTGATGCTCTACAAGACCTGGTGATTTCATCAAAATCCTTGTTAGACCCAGTCCAAGTATCTATGCTGGAAGAACTTTTAAGAAGAAATCAAGATGTTTTCTCTTTATCCGAAAAAGATTTGGGTAAAACCAGTGTAGTTCAACATCGAATAAACACTGGAGACGCATCACCGATAAAACAACCACCCAGAAGAATTCCTTTAGCCAAGAAAGAAGAAGTTGAAAAGTTACTTGAGGACATGCAAAATCAAGGCATCATAGAGCCATCCCAAAGCCCATGGTCATCTCCTGTAGTCCTAGTCAAGAAGAAAGATGGTTCCACCAGATTTTGTGTTGACTTCAGAAGACTGAATGACGTCACGAAGAAAGACAGTTTTCCACTACCAAGGATAGACGATACCCTAGATACACTCACCGGATCAAAATGGTTTTCGACATTAGATCTAAAAAGTGGCTATTGGCAAGTAGAACTTCATCCAGAAGACAAGGAAAAATCTGCTTTTTCAACTGGAAACGGACTGTGGCAGTTTAATGTTATGCCATTTGGTTTATGCAATGCCCCGCTACTTTTGAACGTTTGATGGAGTTGACATTACGGGGACTAACTTGGAAAACCTGCTTAGTATATCTAGATGACATTATAATTCTTGGAAAACATTTGACGACCACTTGAAAAATGTTGAAGAAGTTTTTCAGAAGCTTAGATCCGCCCAGCTGAAGCTTAGTCCAAAGAAATGTCACCTTTTCCAGAAAGAAGTAAAGTACCTAGGGCATGTAATTACCGAAGAAGGAGTAAAAACTGATCCAGAGAAGACTGAAGCTATCCAGAACTGGCCTGTACCAAAGAACAAGCATGAAATTAGAAGTTTTCTGGGATTGTGTACCTATTACAGACGGTTCATACATGGGTTTGCCGATATTGCAAGACCATTACATCATCTTACGGAAAACAACAACAGCTACGTATGGACTGAAGATTGTCAAGCAGCTTTTATACACCTAAAGAAAGCCCTGTGCAATCCCCCGGTGTTGTCATATCCACAACCAAATCAAACATTTATTGTGGACACTGATGCAAGCAACACTGCTATTGGTGGAATTTTGTCACAGATTCAAGATGGCCAAGAAAAAGTTATAGCCTATTTTAGCAAAGTTCTGTCCAAACCTGAAAGAAATTATTGTGTCACTAGAAAAGAACTTTTAGCTATTGTCAAATCTTTGGAGCATTTTCATAAATACCTGTATGGCCAGAAATTCCACCTAAGAACGGATCATGCATCACTTAAATGGTTGCTTCAGTTCAAGAACCCTGAAGGTCAGATAGCCCGATGGCTGCAACGTATTCAAGAATACGACTTTAAAATCGAACATCGAAAAGGACTGAACCATAAGAATGCTGACGCTCTATCAAGACGACCCTGCCCGGACGAATGCAAACACTGCAGCAGACGAGAAGAGCAAGAAGATCCCGATGAATTCCACTGCCGAAGAACACGCATCCAGTGCTCTCAAGAATGGGACCCTAAGATCTTGGCAAAAGAACAACTAGAAGATCCAGATTTTGGAGACATTGTCAAACTTAAGACAGAAAATGTGAAAAGGCCACCATATCAGCAAATAGCTTCAAAGTCTCCAAGACATAAAGGGTACTGGGCCATATGGGACTCTTTGGTTATTAAAGATGGCCTATTACAAAGGGTCTGGGAAAGTTCTGACGGCAAAATCCATAAACATCAGATAATCCTACCAACCAAAAGGATTCCTGAAGTATTGCAAGCCTTGCATAATGGTGTAGGAGGTGGCCATTTCGGAGTTATGAAGACTCTTGAAAAGGTTCGAGAAAGGTTCTACTGGCTGGGAAGTCGTGCAGACGTAAAAGACTGGTGCAGAATGTGTAAGGACTGCGCCTCCAGCAAGGGACCGAAAACCCGAAGCCATGGCAAGATGAAGCAATACAATGTAGGGGCACCTTTTGAAAGAATTGCCATAGACATAGCAGGGCCATTTCCAGTTAGTAAATCAGGGAATCGCTATATATTGGTAGCAATGGATTACTTCAGTAAATGGCCAGAAGTCTACCCAATCCCAAATCAAGAAGCTATCACTGTTGCCGATGTATTATTTCAACAATGGATTTGTCGCTATGGAGTTCCTAGAGAAATACATTCCGATCAAGGCAGAAACTTTGAGTCCGATCTTTTCAAGAACCTTTGTAATCTCCTGGGAATCCATAAAACAAGAACAACACCTCTTCATCCCCAGTCCGATGGCATGGTAGAGCGGTTTAACAGAACACTTGATAACTACCTGAAAATTAAAGTAAATGACCAACAAAGTGACTGGGATAACTGTATACAGCCGTTTTTATTAGCATACTGCCCGCGATTCACGAAACTACTGGCGAAACACCTGCTAAAATAATTTTCGGAGCGGAAATATGCCTTCCAGTTGACTTGCTTACAGGACGACCTTCCACCAATGAAGAACCAGCAGAAGACTATGTAAGTCAACTAAGTAAACAGCTACAGAGGATACATGAAGAGGTGCGTACCAAGTTACAAAAAGGAAGTGACCGTATGAAATCCCGCTATGACTTGAAAGCTAACCATCAGGGATTTGTCGTCGGTGAAAAAGTTTGGTTATACAATCCAAGAAGAACCAAGGGGCGTTCACCGAAACTACAGAAGTCATGGGAGGGACCATATAAAGTGGTGACACGGCTTAATGATCTGGTGTACCGTATACAGAAGAGTCCACAGGCAAAGATGAAAGTAGTACATCTAGAAAGGCTAAGCCGTTATCAAGACAGTGAAGATACTTGATCGAGACGATCAAAACTTGGAAGGGGGCAATGTTACAGACTTTCAAAAATGTGTTTAGGTTATAGAATTTTAGAGAGTTAGGATCATTTAATTTAGTTTGTTAATTTATTTAAATAATTTACCTTAATTTTTCCAAGTTCTTTCATCACTTTCGAAGGTTTCCGAAAACGCCCGAATTATCCATTAATAACTTTTATGCCATCATGTACTATGGAATTTTCACGATATTTCTCGAATATTCTAGATCATTCTTTACTCTTCCATCATACTATAAAAGGGCGACGGGAAACTTCGAGTTAGTTAGTACCGATTCGACTTTTGTGCTGTAAACTTCGAGACAGTGACATATTTAAGATTTTGCCGTTATTGTAACCATAGTTACGTTACATTGTTAATAAAGGTATAAAAACGAAGGCACGTGTTTTTATACGAGGTGTTTTGGAACAATATTAAAAAAAATAATACGATGTACCCACGCACTAGACTTTAATGTACAAATCTACAGTCACAACTGCCGACTGGGGAAATATCTTCTTATAGTCTAAGATCCGGCATTAAGAAAATATACCCTCATCTGTTAATTAAATGAAATAATATTTTCTAGACAGATTTTAATGTAGTGAATGCAAGTGAACAACATCTGCCAGCATGGGTCTGCTAAAATTATTAATAATTAATTATTTATAGTTATAATTGTTACCTTTACATGTTAATTGCACAAACCAATGATCAGCGGTGAAATAGCCTAGTTGGTTAGGTTGCAGCATTTAGCAGTGCATGCCTTGTCGATAATCTGGGTTCGTATCCCGCACTGGGTAATATTTTTTTCTATTTTTTATTCCCTTGCCTATTAGAAAAATTATGTTTACTATATTTAATTGAATAAAATCGGGTTGCTATCTAACCAACTAAGCTATTTCACCGCTGATCATTGGTTTATGCAATTAACATGTAAAGGAAACAATTATAAATAAATTAACTATTAATTAATTAATTATTATTAATTGTAGCAGACTTATGCTGGCAAATGTTGTTTACTTGCATTCACTACATTCAAAATCTGCCTAGAAAATATTATTTTATTTAATTAACAGATGAGGGTATATTTTCTTAATGCCGGATCTTAGACTATTATAGGTACCAAAGTAATATATGATAATAAATTCAGCTTTTACAAAATGACGAAAGTGATGTTTCAATTAATTAACCTTTGGTACCTGGTACCTGCCAAAGCCACTATGAGTTTACTATAGTCTCCCATCGTTTCGACCTATGTTGGGAGCATGCGCTGACAAGCTTTCAACTTTTCAAAATACCGAAGTTCTGCCGCTCACTGGCTTTTTGACTATTGGACCGTAAGCCAGATGCAAAATTTTGTCAGTTATTTTCTCTCAGTCCATAACTCGTAAAATGCTTTAGGAGGGTTGTACAGGGTGCTCTAGAAAACGATCAATATTAAACTTGTGTCTTTTTAAATGGAACATCCTGAATATTAGTTTATTTTTGGAATGTAGGAGTAAAGGTAATGTTAGTTTTATCAGCGGTTCCTATACCAAAACTAAAAGGTTTTTAAGGTATTTGGGATTTTTGAACAAATCATGACAAAACAAAATTTTAATATATCCCACTATATTTACGATTGACTTTTGTACATATTATAATAAATTGATAGAAAATTAAGTGTACAATCACCCTACATTTAAATTTTTTACTAGAAATTATACAGAGTGTCAAGTAAGTAACTAATATTTACTATTATATTAATTTCTGATATCATGTATACTTTTTAGTAAAAAAATAAATGTTGGTGATGGTACATTTAATATTCTAGCAATCTAATATAATATACAAAGTCAAGCGTAAATAAGGTAAGATATATTAAAATTTTATGTTTGTCAAGAATTTTTCAAAATCCCAAAATTTGGATATTTAATATCTTTAAAACCCTACATTCTTTGTATAGTTATCGCTGATAAAATTTATGTTATTTTTATTTCTATAATTCAAAACCGAACCAATATACAGGGTGTTCCAATAAAAAAACACAAGTTTAATGTAAATATTTTCTTTGGAGCACCCTGTATAATTCCACCATCGGCGCCGCAGCTGACGCTCACAACAATCCATGTACAACCATATGGAAATATTTTACCGAGTTATGGACTAAGAGAAAATTGGTCACTAAAATCTGTCGCTGGCCCACATATTATGTAACACAACCACTATGCATTAAGATACATTTTCTGATGTAAAACATTTTTTATTTTCTATAGAAGTGTAAGAGTCGTATTTTAAATAAATATTTTTAAATAATAACATTGTACGCCATTAACACCCAAAGGTTAACTGAGTTATTTTCCTTTATGCAAAATTAATGGCGAATTATTCTGTGGTATAATTTTCGAATCAGAGCGTGACAAAGTTTGAAACAAGAGAATTAGATTAACAATATTTGTGGTTAGAATTTGGAATTTATTGATATTCATCGTTAGATATTGAGTTAGAAGCAACTCTTAAATATAGAAATAAAATCAATATTTTTGTTTGTTTTAGTCTTAAAGTTATCTGAAAAATTTAATACTCGTGTTTGACCCACTAACATTTTTATTTTTAAATTAAAAAAGACATTTGATTTATCGATATATGACTTAAATATGCACTATTTATTTGGTCTACTTACTAGTTTTCTTTAACTTCTGGTTTGATTAAAAATGACCAATATATTTAAATTTCAAATATGACCACCACCACAACAATAACATTATAAAAGTATTTTCTTATACTTATGCGTTAAAATATTTTGTTTAATAAATGGCACTGGCTAATCGACCGCCGGCGGTTTTGCTCAATTATAAGAAGAAAACCGCCGTCCGGCGGTTTTATCTATGATGTATGATATGATAGCCGCCGAAAATCAAAATTTATTTGTTATGACCGGCAGTATTTACTTATTTTATCGGTAGATGCCGCCGTCCGGCGGCTATTCTTATATGAAAATGAGAGACATATTTTTGTTTATTGATCGATAAACAAAAATGAAAGTGGGAAACACATTTTTCTCCTAGAAGATTTATATATTATTAGATATTCCCCGAACGTTTGGGATAAAATCATAATTTTTAATGGCAAAATAGTGAAAGCAGGGCCGGCCCGAGGGGTGAGCCGGCGAGGCGACCGCCTCAAGCGGCATGTTTACAGGGGCGGCAAAATGACTATACAGGGGCGGAAAAATGATCCTCGTTAATGTATAATGAGCTGAAAAAAAAAAAATTGTGGAAGTTAAAAGTGGGGACTTTTTTCTCTCCAAAAGATGTGTGAAGGAGGAAAAATTTGCAAGAGGTAAATTAAGTCTTTATAAATAAAAGAATACAATAAATACAGCTGAGAACCCTTTTTTTTTGCTCTTCACAAATTTTAAACTTTTATTTCTTTTAGGGGCGGCAAAATTGTAGCAACCTCAGGCGGCACTTTTCCTCGAGCCGGCCCTGAGTGAAAGATGTTTATTTGGGTCGAAACGTCGCATAAATGTAAAGTGTGATCAGTTCCGGATTAACCCTATAAGCAAATTAAGCAATTGCTTGGGGCATCACGTTCTGGGGGCACCACAAAGGGGGCATTAAAGATTAGAAAAGAAAGAAAATAGAAGTGTCATATTTTGGTTTTTGAGAAAGGTAAAGACCTTTTTTTGCTCTTCAAAAATTTCTGATGAGAACTAGTCCTTTAATTTGTAATTTTTTTTATTGGTCCTCAAAAAAACCTCCTCTAGTCTAGGGGCACCACAGGGGTCATGTGCTTAGGGCATCACGAAGTCTTAATCCGGCACTGAGTGTGATGTTTTTGGATTTAGAAATAAAATATAATGTTCGCCCAGTGAAACGAGCCAGACGACGCAAGAAGGCAGGGGAAATAATAATTGTGCATTATGGAGTCTAATCAGAGGCGTGCGAATAAATGATTGCTAAACAGTTTAAATATAATGAAAAATATGTAAGCAATAATTTATTTTTAAAAATGTAGTGGAAATTGCTAAGATCTAAATATTTTTAATTGTAATGAGAATAGCATCTCAGTAATATAATTAATAGCATTAGTGACACTAAATTCATTTTAGATCTTCCACTGTATTTATTTATAACTATTCACACAACGTTTTGGGTAGTCCTATCGCTGTCCTTTTACAGTTTACACTCTTAAAAACGGACAGAGATAGGACTGTCCGAAACGTTGGGTGAATATTTTTAAATAAACAAATGAAAGTCCAAATGTACTAACGCAAAAAAATGTTTCTTTCGAAAATTGATCCTTTCGACGTTCTTCATCTTTCCTGTGGATTATTCGTACACTGTTAATAGAAACTACCGCATAAAGGGAAACGCGATCAAGTTTTCTTTTAGAGGCAGTTTTAAAGTATTATTTGTTCCTTTCTCATCGCAAACTCTATAGATATTGGCAATTATTTCTCTGAATTGGCCATGAACAATTTTGCCTTTTAAAAAGGATTCTTTTTTTCATAATTTTGACTGGCGTTAAATATAGTTTTTTATAACCAACAAGAAATGTCTACGTAAAGATGGGTTTTCACGCTCATGCAATTTGCGCAAGTTGATTTGTGCAAATTAGACTAAACTATTACCTTTGTTTTTACAGTCAAGTCTATTTGCACAAATTTGTTTATCAGTAAACGATGGAGTACGACCACGAATTGTTAGCATGAGCTGGTGTTACTACTTACTTTCATATTTATTTAATAATAGAATAGAACTTAATAAATTCCAAAAGAAACTTTTTCTTTTACTGATAATATTACCACAAAAATAACAAATAATATTAAAGACCCATCAAACAGAAAACGATAAATAAATCACGCCAATACAATTATTATTTACTCACTACGCATGTCTTAAATTTGTATGTCGTTTACACGTTACATTTACATTTGCACCAACCGCATGCAAATTATCTGACCATCCAGATTTTACACAAGCTAAACCTTTTGCTTGCTCAAGTAAACGATTTTCGTTTACATGCTTCTAATTTATTTGCACAAATTGGTATGCACAAGTCAATTTGCGCAAATTGCATCAGCGTGAAACCCACCTTTAAGCTTGAAACAAGCACGGATTTATTTAGTTAATTTTGAATGCGATACAAAATCAAAATACTAAATTAAATTTCTACGTAATAATACCCACACAAAACCAAAATACTAACAAATGTTAATAAGAAACAAATACTTAAAAAGTACAATAAATTCCAAACCATTCCCCTGTCTATGTTGATGCGAGGCTCCACCTCTTTGGAGGCTCATTCCAGCGGCAACCAATCAGTAAACATTATTTGAATGGTTATCTTGGTAGGGCTGCCTTGTTGTCGGAAATTAAGAATATAAAAATATTTTAAGGACGATATGAATTTTAAAGAATAGTATAATCGGTTCCTCTAAGAAAATAGAGCAATAAAATAAAATATCTTTAGGGAATTAAAAATAAATCAATACCAAGGTGTAAACAAGTACTTTAGAAAATATGAAATTTTATATTTAAAAAAGTGTAAAATAGGTTCTCAGCAGTAGGATGAAAATCTGGCAACATCTTAAAAGCAACTTCAGTTTTTTTCCGCATTCGTTCCATCTGGCTAGACTCAGTTGGCAAACTGTAAGTTTATTAAGGAAAAACAAATATTCCGCCTATTTAAAAAAAAGTTGATGATGACGTTTTAAAGACGACACGTCGGATCCTGTGCATCATTTTGTAGAATGAAAAAGCGAAAATGATAATGTGTCATTCAAAATTCTTTCTTTTTAAATAAACTCAGAAAAATAAATTAAAACTGTATCGCAACAATTCGTTTTTTTCTGGATAAATTTGGTACGGCTGTAAATTTTTAAGTTTTTAAAACGGAATTGTTAAACATAAAAATGCGCAACTTTACCCTAATTTAGCCAATCCTGTATTTCCCACCGTTTTCGAGATCCTAATTGTAACCCTCTAATTTGTCACAGCCTGTATTAACCTTTAAAACAGTTTATAAAAAAATATGACAAAAATTAGGGGTTTACAACATCCTGTATCACCCGGTATGCATAAATGATTTTTTTTATAAATAAATCATATTAAAAACTATCAAAAATATTTTCATTACTTTAATGCGCCTATACTGTTTACATAAATCCCAATAGAAGTCATTCCCAGATGATTCCAATTTTGTTCGTTTTACGACAAAAGCTGTTTAGCCTTTCTTCAGAAATAATCGAGAGGATGTTTATTTTTGCTCCTGTTTGACAGCAGACCATAAAGAGAATATTGGAGTAATGCAATAAAAGAGATTTTGTAAAGTTGTTGGAAATAAATTTGATATTTTATTTAATTACACATACTACAATTTTTGATATTAGCAAAAATACCTACTTTACTCTTAAGCAAAAATTACATTTTTGGTCAAACCTATTAAATGACCAAAACAATTTAATATCTGATGGTTGCTTTTTAAATTTTGGACCATGCTAACCAGAACTTGTTATAAAAATAACATTTTTCGTAACAATAATAATTAAACAATTTTCTAAATAATGCCAAATTACGTAGTCAGATTGTATGTAAATTTATAAATTAAAACTTTGTTTGCCTAAAATATATATTTTAAAGGTATATTCTTAAAAAGTTCCCAAAGTATAATTAAAACAAAAATTCAACATTTTTTTCTTATTAAAAATAGCAGGTAAGTATGGTTTAGTTTTAATAATATTTAGTTGTTTGAAGGTGCACTTTTAGCGGCACACCTTTGGTTTGGCTTGCACTTGCTAATTTTAACAAGTACCGTATAGCGGTAAGTACAGAGTATCTTTTATTTGCAAGCATGGAACTGGAGCTTTCATTAAAAAGTTCGCATTACCGGTTTTGAGAAATCAGGCATTTATGAAAATTATCATGTATCTGATGTCCAAGGACACCATAATCTATATGTTTCTGTTAGTCTAAAAATTGTGGCAGCTATTTTTGTTTAAATGTTTTACCAGTTAATTCGTAATCGGGTTAAACTAATTTTAGCTCTGCCCAGTAACTGAATATCTAAGTATTTTGTAGTTAAATGATTCTCAGTTATCTATGAACCAAAAAAACTATTTGATATTTTTTGTTTTTAGCATTTTCGATACTCTTTGCAAAGAGAAAAACTTAAGAAAGTATAAATAGCAGCCCACCTCTAAGGCGACCGGTGTTGCATTGCTGGTTTATATTTTCTTAAAATAATAATATAAAAAAATAAAATTAATAATCATACATATAACATAGATATAACAAATTATTTTATTTTAAGAATAATGGTAAAAAGTACTTGTCGTGCTGAAGCAAATATAATATTTAAGTAATTATATATTATTATACAGGGTGTTTCTAAAAAATGCAAACCATTTAAGGAGGTGATTCCATTTTCAAAATAAAGGGTAGTTTGCTTTATAAACATAGGCTCAAAGGTCAACCGTTAGGGAGATATTATGGTACAAAAATGGCAAAAACATAAAGTTTTTCTTTTTATCTTAAAAACGAATAGTGCTATATTAACAAAATTCTGCAAAAATATTGCTAGGCCTTTTGTCCCTATGGGAGGCTAAAGTAATAAAATATTCATCAAACATTTTTTCCGATGCCGACTTTTAGGCACCATTTTTAAAAATAAATTATTAATTTTAGATACTTATAACTAAGTGTGCTTTTAAATTTCTCTCCAGGAATATACAGACTGTCCATGGACGGAGTTAACAAAAGGACAAATGGACCAAAAATTTAATTTTTTGGAAAATACGTCATTCTTTTTAAAAAAATTTGCTTGTAAGCAAAATAGGATTCACGAAGAGAAAATGTTGATTTTGCCTACAGAGTTCGCAAAAACTTAAAAAACATAATTTTTCTCCAAAAGTAAACTACCTGTATTTTTAATTTTTGGCCAAATGTCATAGGAAAAATGTATTTAGAATCATGTTTGTAATCGATAAAAACAATAATAATTTTTTTATTGAATTTCACAGATTGACGAAAACTGGCGTTTAGAGTTAAAAAATGTTGTTTTGTAGGAATTTGGAGAAAGCAGGTGTTTAAAAAGCAAATTAGAAAAGTTTTTTAGGTCATTTTATTATAAAAATTTAAAATAATTAATTTTTAATAACCCTAAAATCAGTTTCATCAATCTTTTTAATACCCCTGTAACTGTAATAAAGTTATTTAAAATGCTATTCTAAATAAATGTATAAAATAATATTTAACTTAAAAATAAAAAATAAAGGTAGTTTACTCTTGTAAAAATAAACATTTTTTTAGTTTTTGCGAACCCTGTATACAAAATCAACATTTTCTCCTCGTAAATCTCATTTTTTGATCAGAAATTTTTGTTTATAAGGAATCACTTTTTTTAATGAAATTTTGGGTCCATTTGCCCTCTTGTTAAAAGAATTACTACTGTTAAAGTTGTTACGAAAAAAGTCACACATCAAAATAATTTGTCGGTTTTGGTATAGTAATAAGTAACTACTAAAACTTACTTTTCGGGAAACAAATTAATATTTACAAAATATTATAACTTATGTTATGGAAAAAAATATAAATGTGTAATTAAAAATAAAAACTACAGATAAATTATCCTATGAAACATTAAAACAAAATTATAATTATGACCTTAAACATTATTTGTACCTTTTATTATATGTTTACTTTTAACTTCAACAACCAAAATTATTTAAAAGAACAAAAAAATTTATTTTCCAGCTAATAAAATATTGGATTTTTTTAAGAGAAGGGTATGTCATATTATTTTCCATTAAGACAAGTACTATTGATGTTTCGTACAAATATAATTATGTACTTTTACTAATTCTATTTAGTTCTGGTTATTATCATAAGGAAAAAGTATTTTATTATGTTGTAGCCCCTTTTTTGTGTTTGCAATATTTGTATGATTTAATTTTAAAACGAAAAAAAGACTAATCATCATTTAATGATTAGATTCCATTTTGTCAAATAGGCTTTTTTTGTTTAGATTTATCAGAAAGGTTTAGTCCATTTAAAAGAAAACCCTATGAATTTGATTTTTTGTTTAAAACGAAAGTGAAACAGTTTAGGGCGTTTAAATATTTTCAGTAAAACTTTTTTATTCCTTTATATATTTCATAGTCTTAAAAGGTGAAAATATTAGATGCGCTAAAATGCAAATTTAAAAGGATATAAGGACGTAAAAGCCTGTCTCAAGTCAGCAAAGATTAAACACTTTAATTCGACAAAAAGGTAACTTTTAAACAAATCTTAGCTGAGAGTTGATAGTTCGCATAATAATGTATTAAATAAAGAGTCGGTTAAACGAATAAAATATTTATGACAGATGAATTTAAAAAAAAACACTTATTTTAAGTTTATTTTGTTACCAAACAAATCTTACAACGGAAATACTAAAAACAATTTTAAAAATTGTAATTTTAGATAAAACACAAAAAATTCTAAACCTTTTTACATGATATACAGGGTTTTCCGAAATTCATGCATCAAACTTAAAGGGATATTACACGTCGAAAATAAGCTCTACTTTCTTATAGGAATAAAAGAACGAAAAAAGGAAAAATATGGGGCCTGTCCAATTGGACCGTATAGGGATGCATACGTGCGGCACCACGAGTTTCTCTGTTGGGAGCTGCAAGAGGAGGAATATTGCTTAATAGAGCAAGAGACACTTTTTTAATGTAAAATATTATTTATTAAAATATATCTACACTAGTGGCGTCCGTACCATATTTGTATGGACTATTTTTCACGAAAAAAATAATGCACTTTTGCTTCTTGCTAAAATAAAAAATTAATAAAATCCCCATTTAACTAGGAACAAATTTGGTCTCTTGACTTTTTCCCTAACGATGCATGGTTTTAAAACAAAAAATAAATAAAATAAAAATCACTTTGATGCGTGGCCAATCTGTTAATAAGAACTTCACAAAAATAATTTAAAATTTTAGGTTTAAAATGTTGAACATTTTTGTCATTGTTTTTCGCAAATTCGTCATGCATTAAAGTGGTTTTTATTTTTATCTTCGAAATTGGTGCATCGTTCGGGAAAAACTCGGACATAATGTTTGTTCCAAAGTTAATGCGGATTTTAAAAATAACTTTTATTTTTAAAAGCAATGGAGCGCAATTTTTTTCTTACAAAATAGTCCATACAAATATGGAACGAACGCCACTGGTATTTTATTAGAGATATTTTACATAAAAGAATTGTCTCTTGCTGCTTTTAATCAATGTACTAAATACCAATTAAATATCTTAGACTGGTTTACATTTCTTTTATAGTTTTAATTATAATAAGAACAATGTTTTTTTCTTAGAATTTTAACAGCCTGTATCTCTAAAAGGAAGCGTTTTCGGACATGTTTATATAGGAAACTAGGGCTTATTTTTGACGTAGATTATGCACTTGAAATTTGATGCAGGAATTTTGGAACACCCTATATATGTCAATCTAAGGCCTTATGGTAAGTAGGTGTTTTATTAAATTGTCAATTTATTCCTCTGCTAAAAGTAGACATCAAGCGTTTTCTTTTTCTCTAAGGCTTGTACATATCCCATTCTCAAGATATTTTAACACATAATTTTTTATCATGTTTTGCCTGTGTGTTTATATAAGATAATAAAATATAAATGTAAAGCTATATTTTGTTTTTATAACTTTATTGTTGGCGTAAACTAGACATTCATTTTTCTTTCCCTTAATTCTTCACATTTATAAGGATTTCTTTAAGCTTGGCATGTTTGAGGGAAAAATGTATATTTTTTTAACGGAAGTGATAAAAAATATAAAGACCGGTTGCTGTTTTTTAATTTAAAACCTAAGTTTTAAAAATGTATTATTTAAGTTGGTCTTGACATTTAAATGTAATATATATTGGGATGGAGAATGTAATTGTAAAAAATACGAAATTAAAAGTAAAATATTGCGAAGAATACGACGGTTCTTTTTCTAAATAATAAATACTATACAAATTGTACGCCTATTAGTTTTAACTAATAAAATGCTTGGCATTTTTATATCTTGCTATGACAACACCCATGGGCGCAATAAGGAGGGCTAGGGGTTTTAGCCCCCAAGACGGCTATTAGCCCCCTAAAATTATTAAGCATTTAAATTGTATTGTCTATGCGCCAATTTTTCGTCATCCTAAAGACGCCATTATGACGTCATAAACGGGACGTCTTTTGTCTGTGACTTAGGGAGGTCAATTTAACGTCATTTTGTCGTCATCTTATAACGTCTTTGCTGACCAAATGTGACCAGAAATTACCAAAAAGAGACGTCACTAAGACGTCATCTTCCTGCTTGGGATTAAAAAAATAATAATAATAATTAACTCTGTATTCAAAACTATTAAATTACTTAAATAAACCAACCAGAAACTCCCTAGCATCATTTACTTTCATTTTTTAAATATATAAATATATATTTTGTGGTTAAAGCGTTAACAATTTATTTACTGTACACCTGAACGTAAAGTTTATGGTATAATTTATTTCTGTTTTTTGTTTCAGGCCATGCCGTGGCCGGGCCACAGTTGCGACTTATTTTGCTGCTTCTTATTTTGGCTGTGTTGGGGCCACCTGGAATTTCGGCGGAGGGAAATGTCGGTAAGTAAATTTGTTTAGAATTGTTAGGATACAATTTTAATTTCCATGATAATTTTATGGAAACACCTTGCTTAAAGTTAAATATATATATATATATATATATATATATATATATATATATATATATATATATATATATATAATAAAAGGTAAAGTTCTTTGGGCATATGGCTCATCAATGACTGTGAAAATAAATCAAAAATACCCTGCAAGAATTCGGCTACTATGGTTGGTTGTTTAAAGTTACGGAGTCTCCAAAGAAAATGGAATACCCCAGGCCCGACCAAGACGGTGACACGTGTTTCGTCTTCGTTAAGACTTGTCAAACCGCTTCAGGTCGCTAGACGCCTTGATGAAGCCGCGACTGACTGTAAATATTATTTCTGTCGTTCAGAACCAATAAATACAGACAGTGGCGCCATCTCACAAAGAAATTCAAAAACAACCAGCCATAGCATCGAGAGGTTAAAGGTGGTAGGTAAAAAGTGCGCCATCTAGTTGTATATGGCGAAAGTTAAAAATGCACCATACTGTTATGCCAAACAAACCATATATGGACCATATACCTACCACCTTTAACCTCTCGATGCTATGGCTGGTTGTTTTGAATTTCTTGGTGAGATGGCGCCACTGTCTGTATTTATTGGTTCTGAACGACAGAAATAATATTTACAGTCAGTCGCGGCTTCATCAGGCGTCTAGCGACCTGAAGCGGTTTGACAAGTCTTAACGAAGACGAAACACGTGTCACCGTCTTGGTCGGGCCCGGGGTATTCCATTTTCTTTGGAGACTCCGTAACTTTTAAACAACCAACCATAGTAGCCGAATTCTTACAGGGTATTTTTTATTTATTTTCACAGTCATTGATGAGCCATATGCCCAAAGAACTTTACCTTTATTAATGTATTTATATCAAGGCTCAAGAACCATTCACTTTTATATATATATATTTTTTAAATTCAACACTAAGTTCAAATTATCTGTTAAAAAATACTTTAAATACCAGACCAAAAGTATTTTTAACCCATATTAGCGATTCAAATATATATATATATATATATATATATATATATATATATATATATATATATATATATATATATATATATATATATATATATATATATATATATATATATATATATATATATATATATATATATATATATATATATATATATAACGCCAATATGGGTTAAAAATACTTTTTGGTCTGGTATTTAAAGTATTTTTTACAGATAATTTGAACTTAGTTTTGAATTAAAAAAAATCTTCGGGGGAGCAGTGGCGTTGCGTGCATCCCACGAAGGCATTACCCTAAATACCAGAGTACCGTGGGTGTCGGGTTATTAGATGTTTAACCTATCGTTCCCCCTGTTCCGTCAACGTTGTCCAAGCACTGAAACATGCAGTTATGTATTTCACAGCACCTTTTAGACAACGCGTTAGTGCCACCACGGTCGTTATTTTTAAATAACTACTACCTAAATATGTCTCCCCCGCTGGGAATCGAACCGGCGACCTCTGGCTTTGAAGATCAAAGCTCTGTCCACTGCGCCACGGGGGAGACAACTATACTTTTGATATAGTGACTTACAATTTCTTCCATCTTGGATTTCCCTTTAATTTTGGTATTTTTCCTATATCAAATTCCATACCTTCACCTTGCCTCGAGGCGCTCCCAGGCGCGAGGCCATAGGCGACCGTCTACACCGCCTACGCCTAGCCACGCTACTGGGAGGTGGTAATATTCTCGGGGGATTCAGAAGTTACCAAAAAAAATCTCCAAAAACGTTGAAGAGAAACATTTTTGTACAAAATTCGGGTTTAGGTGGTTTTTAGGGGCGTTTATTTACGCCACTGGGGTTTCCTTAAAGGTCTACAACGATTTAACCCAACTTGCCTTAGTTAAAAAGTTGATCGTTTGCGAGATACAGGGTGTCAAAGGAAAAAATAAATGGAAAATATGATACCCTATATCAGGCAAACCAGCAACCTTTCGACTAAGGTAAATTACATAAGATCGTTGTATTTTGGCCCAAAGAATTTGTGGTAGAATTTTGTACAGACTTTTTGGACACTACCAGGTGTCCTAGAAAAAGCGTGAATGAATGCAATAGCAAACTTATGTATGGAATAAAATGTTTAATCTAAAATATCTTAAAAACGGTTGCTCGTAGCGATATTTATCAAGTACTTATACCTTTTTTGTGCAAAAATTATGGGAGAATAAAAATTTTATAATTAAATTACAAAACTTATACCGGGGCAAAACAAAGTTATGATACTTGGAACCTAAGAAAAGGACTGCAAGTGGCTCCCTCTACATTTTCCAACAAAAACATTAGCCTATTTTGATTCCTCACTTTGAAAAATCTTTCAATGCTAAATTTTGTAGAAAAATGTATTAAAATTATATATTTTATTTAAAAAACACTAAAATTAAATAAAAACTTGTAACCCTGTATCTTAAAAACGATCAACTATTTAACTAAGGTTAATGATGTTAGATCGTTGTATTTTGGTCCAAGAAGTTTGTGGTAGAATTTTGTACAGACCTTTTAGAAACACCCTGTATAACAAATTGTGTACTTTCAGATTACATTTATAATTATGATTTAACACCAGATTTCTCCAGGGAGTTTTTTGCTCCGACGGGTGGGGGGGAATGTCCCTCCCGGGCCACCCCCTGAATTCAACGCTGTAAGGACTATTGGAATACAGATACATAGAATACAAATTAAAATATATCATCTAATTTTAATAAACCCCCATTTCCCGTAAGAAGCACTGATTCAAGGCGAAACAGGTAAGTTGGGCAAAGTCGAGTGGGGTCAGTAGTTTCACTGGTGATTATTTTTTAACGACAATATTAAAGATCTAAAATAAAAATAATTTTAAAAACAAATTTGCCCAAGTTATGAAAAAAATGTTAAACAATAAAAACCTAAAATATTAAATATTTTTTTTATGAAAAAATTAAATTCCTTATGCATCAACGCCACTGGTATTTATTTAAAAATATTTCACCTTGAAAAATGTCTTTTGCTGCTTTCATGTAATGTATCAAATACCAATTAAACATCTGGAGAGGTTTAAAAATTATGAAAAAAACTTGTAACTAGCTGTTTCTTTAGTGTTTATGCCGAAATATTTTCCTATATTTTATATATGAAATGTGGAAGCAAGACCACCCACCCTTACTTAAATATTTTGATAAGAAATTGAAAAAGCTTTTATACGAAATATTGGAAACACAAAGCAAACCCAAATGTATGTTTTCTTTAGCTTTTGTGTTTTAAGAAGTATTCTTGGGGAAAAAATAAAACAGTGGTTTAAATGCTGTGTTTTGGTAAAAATATAATTCAGTCTAACGATATTAAATAAGTGCCAAAATGGCGGTATAAAAATGTCTATTAAGCTGAATTTATAGATTGACGTTTCCGTTACCGATCGCCGTTTGACGTTCGGTTTGCAATATTTTATGGTATATGAAAATGGTAAACCGAAACTATAAATTGACAAATGCAGTTGATGTTTCATTTTCTAACTAAAAACGTCAAATGACAAACGAAAACAGAAACGTCAATATATAAATCCAGCTTAAAGGTTCTCTTTCTGTACCTTAACAAAACTCATACAATTTTGTTTACTTGTTTGTAAAATAGCAGCATTTTATTCAGTTTTGGATTAATTTATAAGCAAATTAAGCAATTTTTTGGGGCATTACTTTTTATTAACAAATATCCGTTTATCATTGTAATAACTCTGCTATAAATAACATTTTAATGTAAAATTAGGCTTAGTTTTAAAGCTGGTAGTTTTCCCTTCAATTTAAGCTATTATAAAGTTACTTTACTTAAAATAAAGCCGAGTTAGAAGTGAAGATTTGCCTAAATGCCGTAATTTTTGCTAATTTTGCCATGTTTTTGCACTAATTTTATCATATCTCTAGTTCCAATAATCAGATCAATGTCTATTAAACGTCATTTTGTAGATTTTTGTTTAAAATACAAATTTTATTAGAAAAAAAATATTTTTATCTCTTTTAGTTCAGGAGCTAGAGCCATATAAACAATTAAATTGCTTATAACAAATTCCCGTCACTTCCAATACAAGAGCAAGTTTAAAATTCGAATTCAGCGGGTCAATATATATAGGAATACACACATGGAAACTTAATGGACACTCATCGACCACAGAAACAGCCCTGGTCCCCAGACTATTAAGGGATTGTTGAAGTTGATTGATATTTTAATTCTGTTAATGTTAGACAAATTCATTTTTTTCTTTGGGTAAAAGGGTGTCCTTAAACTACACTTTAGCATAAAAATAGTCTTTGTTAGGTAGCCGAGGGGACATTAGCAACTTGTTTTTTAATAGTAAGGGGGCGGGTTATTGTAGCACCTTGTTTTAAAGGCCCTCTGATTCTCTATTAAACGCAACTTTGTTTTTGAAATTCAACCTAGCCGTTCCAGATTTGAACTGTACAAACAGTGCGGTTTTAATAAAATTGACTTGTAAGTCTGTAACGGCTAAGCCGATTTTTAAAAACAAAGTGGCGTTAAGTACAAAATCAAAGTGCCTTTAAAACGAGGTCCTACATGACACCCCTTTCTATTTGAAAAAGAAAAGTTGATAGTGTTCCCATGGCACTGGGCCATTTGACCGAAATTATTTTTATGCCAAAAAGTAGTTAAGTAACACTTTTTTACAAAAATTCTACCCGATCTCGATATCTTGTCCCATTTAAAATATAAAGGGGGCGGAGGCAAACATCTCGCATTTCTACATGTTACACAATTTAATAAGTGCAGTGGCGTCCTTTTTTCCTAAAATCGGTTTTAAGTTTGTAAATTTACTTAATTTAGAAGTAAAATTACACTGAACATGTTTTTACAAATATTACATTTTCAGTGTAATATGACATATCATTTCACTGAAGAAACATCCATTTAAGTATGTCAGTAGAGTTTCTGGATACCTTGTATTTTACTTTTTGCCTGTCTTAAATACAATTATAAAAAAATATGTTTTTTTTTTTTAATAACACTGTTCTAAAATCGACAATAAAATTTAAACTAAGTACTGGCCATTCAATTTATTTTTGTCATGTACCTAAATTCGTGCCCTGAATTTTTATATAATCAAGGAGTTTGATATTCTGACAACATTTGACCTTCTTTTGTAAAAATAGGGACAACAATGTAATGGTATATACAGGGGATTTAAATATAAATAGAAATGTGTATTTCTGCAATAAAAATACTGGGTAACACAGAATATTTTTAACCCTCTAATTTGTTTGTAGTTTTTTATATTGCTTTCGAAGAGTCTAGCACACATTTGATTAAACTACATGTAATATTAAATAAAAGTAATACAGTGTGCCCGAAAAAAGTGTAACAATTTTTTATAAATCTAATTTTTTTAATTGGCACGCCCTGTACATTATTGAAATATCTAGATGTGTTTAATAAATATACAGACCGTTCACAAATGGGCTTTACAAGAGGACGAATAAAACAAAAATTTTATTTTTTGAAGAAGTCATTCTTTATAGAAATGTTTTCTTGTAAAACAATATGATTCACGAAGAGAAAATGTTTATTTTGTATACGGGATTCGTAAAAACTTGAGGAACATGATTTTTCCGAGTAAACAACCTTTATTTTTAATTTTTAAGTAAAATGGTATTAGGAAAAATATATTGAGAATAATGTTTGTAATCGATGAAAATAATGAAACAATTTTATTGAACTCCATAATTTTGCGAAAACGCCTTGATCACATTCGTTTACACTTGAAAAATTGTGTTGTGTAGGAATTTGGAGAAGGCAGGTATTTAAAAGGCAGATAATAAAAGTTTTTATTTTAAAATAAATAATTTTTAATAACTTCAAAATTAGATTTATAAAACTTTTTGATACTCGTAAAATTAATAAAGTCATTTAAAATGTTATTCTAAATAAATTTGCTAAATGATATTTTGATAAATATAAAAATAAAGCTAGTTTACTCTTAAAGAAAAATCAAGTTTTTTAAGTTTTTGCGTACCTTTTAAATCAGTATTTTTCTACGTGAATAATATTTTTTTACAAGCAAAAATTTTTATGGAGAATAACTGTTTCTCTAAAAATATATTTTTTTACCATTTGTCCTCTTGTAAACCCATGGACATATTTTTTACCAGTAACGTAGCTGGGCGTAGGCGGTGTAGGCGGTTGCCTACGGCCACGCGCCTGGGCTGAGGAAATTTTGGTTTTGTATACAGAGTTATACAAAAACTTAAAAAACATGATTTTTCTCCAAGAGTAAACCTTTATTTTTATTCTTAAGCAAAATGTCATTAAGAAAATTTGTTTAGAATAATGTTTGTAGTCAATAAAAACAATATTACAAAATTTTAATAAACCCCAGAATTTGGCGAAATTGCCTTGATCACATTCGTTTACAGCTGAAAAATTGTGTTGTGTAGAAAGAAGGAAGCAGATTATATAGAGAGTTTTTAGATCATTTTATGAAAAAAATGTAAAATAATTAATTTTTGATGACTCAATCAGTCTCATAAGAAACTCTTAAAGAAAAATAATGTTTTATAAGTTTTTGAAAACCCTGTATACAAAGTCAACATTTTCTCTTCGTAAATCCTATTTTTTTTACAAGCAAAAATTTTTATAAAGACTGACTTTTTTCGAAAAATGAAGTTTTTGGTACGTTTGTCGTCTTGTTAACCCCATCCGTGGATAGCCTATATATTGAAATTCTTTATAAAAAAGCAAAGACAACGTGGTTTAATTTTATAACGACGACTGCAGAAATTACCTTTAAAGAAAATCAAGGATGCCCATTATTTCTGCTTAAAAAACCTTTTTTAGTAGGTGGTTGCAAAGAAATGACCTGTTTTACTTGCACAATCAATGATATTTTAATTTGATTTATTAAACCACATACATTTTTCAATATAAATTTTTATCGTTAGTTATACATTAATAATTTTAATAGAAACAATTCAAGTTTATTTCATAGTTAGATTCTATTAAAAATAACTACTATTGATCGTTTATTACCGATTTTCTTAATTGGAATTGATCTCAGATCAGATCGTGATCAACGACCCTAAATCAAATTTGGCGGCAATTTGTTGATTTTTAAAATTTTAAAACTAAAGCTTTATTAATAAGATTTGTATATTAATTAGTCAATAAATTATAATTTTTAGAAAGAAAACTCTTTTGTAGCTGTAACTTATATAAAATATATGTACAATTAAGAACAAATTTAATAACGCTAAAAAGTTGGTTTATTCTAAGAAAAAATATATTTAAAAAAATATAAGAGGTTGTTAACTTAGAAAAACACAAAATTTATAGTATTTTCCTTTGTTTCAGGGTGCTTATTTAGTGAACGCATTTGCCTAGAAGAGGAGTGGTGCTATGATGGTGAGAAGATAAATGTTTTTGACAATAAAAAAGTACTACTACGAAAAATAAACCTTAATTAGTTTTTTTGAAAGACATTACCAAGTTATATAGAAATAAATAATCAAATCTTTTATTGTTGTTACTAAGTATTAAAAATATTTTTAAATATTAAGGGATTTATTTAAAAGTAGTAATAATGATTTTTTTTGGTTGATTTAAGATTGTAAGACAGGCATATATTTTTAGATTTAGCATTTGGACGATGTCTGCCAGCCGCTGGAGATCTTGATGAGGATGATCTTTTTAGGTAAATATTTAATTTATTTTATATATTACATTAATGTAGCAAAGGAATAAAGTTAACGAGAGATTGTTGTTCATTTTTGAATAATTTTTGGCATTTTGTAAGCAATAATAAAAGATATGGTTGCCTAAGCTTGCTTCACGTGCAAAAAGAGGTAGGTAAATACCTATTTATACTCTATATAGGGGTTCTTAAACTCTCATACTTAACGCCTTTCCATTTTATTTCAAACAATTTTGCGCCCCCATTGTATTGCTAGGTTAAATAGTTAATACGGCGAATTAAAATTAGACTAGGCAACACTGTATATCCAGCTGGTATAGACATATGTGATTGGTGCGGAACGATGTTTTGCGAAAGATGTTGAACGTCTTCGAATTGTCTCGAGGCAAGATGCGTGGCTCTAATCTCAAATTAGAGAAGCGCGTTTACAGGTGTAGTCTTTTGTGTTAAAACAGTTGTTGCATTACAATGAGTTAAAGTTAAACAACACATTTTTGAGTTTAGTGCTCTAACGCTAAATATTTTCTACGCTGTAAATATGGATACATTTCTAATTGGAACCAAACGAAAACTAACCGAGGAAGAACCTTGTACTTCGACTGATTTACGAGGATATAAGTCTAAAACCCGAAAATATGACCAAGCTTACCTAAATTTGGGCTTTACATGCATCGAAATTCGTGAAGAAAAAACCGCAATGCGTTATTTGTTTAAAAGTATCAGCTGCTCATAGCATGAAACCAATAAATTGAAAAGGCACTTAAAAACATTGCACAAGGATTATATCATTAAACCGCGTGAATTTTTCAAGGAAAAACACGGATCATTTAAAAAACCGAAGACAAATTTTAGTAAGCATCATACAAAGTAGTTAAATGTAAAAAACCACACACTATAGCAGAGCAATTTATTTTACCCGCTTTCAAAGACATTGTAGAAATATTGTTTGGTGAAAGCTATACTAAAAAACTTGACAATATTCCTTTGTTAAATGGTATATTCTGTCAAAAAATGTTGGATATACCTGCTGACATTTGGCACCAGCTTGAATCTCAGCTAATGGGAAAGTTATTTGTTCTTTAATTTGAAGAAGCACCTGACTCCAATTATATATCCCATTTAATTTGTTACATTAGATTCTGTAACAGTATCACATTTTGTGAAGAGTTACACTTATTCAAGGAAGAACTACAGCCAACAAATTATTCAGGATCACAAATAATACTATCATTGTGGGAAATTTGCAATGAAAAAATTGTGTTGAAATTTGCACTGATGAAGTCCAAGCCATGTCTAGTAAATACAATAGTTTGCAAGCACTTGCGAAGAAGGAATCCACAGATATTATTTGGATACATTGCATGATTCATCGGGAAGCTTTAGCATCCTAGTCTTTAAGCCTTACTTCTAAGAAGTAAAATAGCGGTATTGAAGGAAGAAGGTTATAATCGTTCGACAGGGTTCTGCGACAATTTATTTTTAATAAAGCTTTTTATTTGGTAGATTTTAAAAATTTTGTTTTTCAATTTATTTCGCCCCCTTACCCACTTAATACGCCCCACAGTTTGAGAACCACTACTTTTTTAAAAAGTATCTTGCTTGTCAGAAATATAATCTTGAAATTTATGGGATACTCTTAATGAACTTATTGTAATAAAAGGCAAAAATATGCTGGTTTTGTATTTGCGATTTAAATTGAGAAACACAATGTTGCAACACGGTCAGTTAGCGGATAAAAATGGGTACCTTGTTTAAAAATGTCAAAAAAGATTTACCATAGTTACAGAAATTACCCACTTTTTGGTTTGTGTCTTGGCTAGAAACAGCTGTTTTGAAAACAAAGCCTAAATTAAATTTAAAAAAAATAGAATTTACTGTTTAAAACCTAAATAAAACAATCAATGGTTAACAGTCAGCGTTCCAGAAAATTTTATATAAAGCCACAAAACAAAACTTTTTGGTTATTCGAGTGAATTTCAGACTCGACAAAACCGTCTTTGTACATTTTCCTTAATTGCAATTTTTTTCATTAATTCCATAATGTCAACCTTAAAAGACTTAACACCAGTTATAGAATAACTGTAATTTTTTTTATATTGCATTCATTTAATAATTAATAAAAACATATTAAAAAATAGAACTAACTGCAACAACAGCAAACAAAATATAAGTAAAAATGTCATAGTGCTCTAAAACTTGCTCAGTTTACCAAATTATTTAAATATGTAATTTTATGTTCACAAAGTAGGTATGCAGCACTATTTATACACGAAATATCTTTGCCCCTGTACTTACAAGATACAAAAATAAACCGAAGATAAAAAATGTTTATTTGAATACACTTATTTTATTGAAAGTAATAATTAACATAAAAGGTGTCTCAAAAACAGAATCTTTATTGTCAAGTAGGTTTTTTTTAATTGAACATGCTTTAAATTTAAACAAATTTTGACTCTATTAAATTCTACATCAAAAATATAACACACACACAGCATACATCAATTATTGCTGGTTTTTAAGATATCAACAGCATGTTTGTATACCCATTAACGGTTTAAATTGAAGAAAAAATAAACAATATTTTAATTGGATTTTTTAAAAGACTACCCATAGACAACTAAGTATAATCAGGCGTATGTTTTTTGGAAATCATCATTATCCTTATTTACTGAGGTCAAAATTGTTTTTTTTAATTTTTAATTTTATTTAATGCTGTTTATGGCTACTTTTTAAAATAACCTAAAGTGGCTTTTTCAATTTAAAACTCCAAAGAAAATACAAAAGACTAGAAAGTTGCGTCTTTAAATGGTTCATTTGAAGAAAGTATAACAACTTTATAAAAAGTCAGTGAGGTAATTTTTTCGTTATAATAATGGCTGTAGTGCCCACTGGCACGCCACTTAACCCAGTTATCTAAGTAGAGATTTACTAGCGCCTTATTTTTTCATAAAAAGACAAAAAAATCACCCCTTAAAATTCGTACCGTAGTGAGGAAAAACCCTCTATATCTTGAATGGGTATTTCTTTAATTACATAAATAATATTCTTTCGAGACATGATCAGTGAACAAAGTGAGGAAAGTGAAACTGATAACATTTTTTGAAACCTATGTGGCTAACTTTATTCTAAATGTTTATTAATATTTCAAATGGCACCTGTCACGTGATCAATTGATTGAAAACCGTACGGAGGGGGCATTGGGGGCAAATCCCTCCCCCACCCTCAGACGCCCAAAAAAGACCTCTTAAGAGATGGGCTGGAGGAGGCGCCTAAACCGCCTAGTTAACTTACCAGGAGACCTTATTTTTGTCGTCTTTTGCCCTCCTCCTTCCCTTACAAAATTAATTTCCGCGTACGGCCCTAAAATGATTAGGATATTAAGTATGTCAAGGAACTAAGCGAAGTAAAACTGATCATGTCTCAAAAGAATACCACTATTTCATAGTGTGTTCCCGGGTAGACTTAAAGTTTACTGAAATAGCTTTTTATATTAAATTTTTTAAAAAACGTTAATCTTTATAAAACTTTTGCTTCATCTAAATAATATAAAATCTAATTATAAAAAGAAAAGATTTGTTTTAGTTCCAATAAAACAAAATATAGCATTTTGGTTATACTTTTCTCAGATTTTAGGTACAATTTATTTTATTTAGTATCGAAATTTCCTTTCAATTCCAACCGAGTGAAAAATGCTTTTTCGTGTCCAAATCTCTACCAGAAGCAATTTATATACAAACAAATCAATGAAAATAACCTGAAGGCATTAATCGTTTAGAGGAACTAAACAAACCAAACTTTTACCCAGAGTTTGTTTAATGAAGTTTAATCTTTAACATATAATTTAATTATACTGAGTTAATTAACTTTACTTAATTAGAAAGTAAAAAAGATTTGTTAAACAGAAAAAATTCGGTGTTGGGTAACACATAGCTTTAGAGAAAAGATCTAAAGTCAAGGCAATGCATAACGTCTTTTAATAAAAAACAAATATTTATATTGTTACTTTTTGCCAACAACCTTAACTTACATTATGATTAATTTAAATAAAAGTACGGATAATATTAAATTAAATATTGTTTTATAAACCCCTAAAAACTATAGTAAATGGAAGTCTAAAAGATAGAATGGCAAGGCATTTGTTCGAAGTTTGCTATCACGTGTAAGTTGCTATCGACAAATATTTTTCTTAAACAACCTGCACCAATTTTTAACTAAAAGGGTTTATTTATTTATCCAACACTTACATATAATATCTACATAATTGATCAGATTTTGAGGATATAAAGTGTACTATAAGTCACTAGTGAGCTAAAGTACACTTTAGCTCACTAGTGACTTATACTAATTCTTTATTACTTCCAACATTTCACAATTAAAAAAATAACATAAAACAACTAATATATTATACTACAATTTATTCGTGTTTATATTAACAGTAATTGTTATATTAGATTTATCTTGGACAACGTCACATTGTGCGGAGTGTTCTTCAGGAAGTCTTTCAGCACTAGTACTTGCCTTGGTACGCTCTTCACCCTGTATTCGTCTTGCAATCTCAAACTTGTTAGAGATGCAATCTTCTAAATATCCTTCTGCCACGGTAGAAGACTTCCACCCGCCATGGCGTTTAAGGTTGGTGATATCGGCCCCAGCGTTGACTAGAAGTGTCGCTGAAGAACGCCGCATGCTATGACCACTATATAAGATTTCATCAGGTAGTTGCAAATAATGAGCAACTACTCTCGGAATTTTCGAAATTTTATTTTTTCCCACGCATTGCCTAGTGCATTTGCCTTTTGAAAGTTGACAAAAAATCTTTTGTGAGGCGTGTTCTCTGGCCTTAGGGACACATATTTTCTAAATAATTCAAGCACATTTACCAAAAATCCTTCTTTTAAAATTGTAAAGCTTCTCGATTTGTTCGTCTTGGTATCAGGTATAGAAACATATATGTACTGGCCTTTATCTACTATATCTTTAATACTTAAGCGAGTTAGTTCGTCACAACGGCATGCACCAGCGATTCCCAATATCAATGCAACCTATAAAAATCCTAACAGATAAATATTTAATACCAGAAACTAAAGTAAATTCATACCTTTGACATTAAGTGCTCGTCGTCAGGTGCCTCAGTCAAAAATTTTTCGATGTATTGCCTCTCCAGAATTTTTGCCTTTTTCGGTTTGAAATTTCTTGAATTGCTCTTCAAATAAGCGACAACTTTTCCATACCTCCCTATATCCACGTTCTTATATACTTTTAAGGTCGTTTTTATCATTGAATACTTGGTCCACATTGATGAGGGAGCAACTTTTTTCGATAAAAACAGAAAGTAAACCCTAATAACATCTTCATTTATAGTACCAACTCCTCGCCTTTTCTTCCATGCTTCAAAATCTTCAAATTTTTTATTGTACGTTAGTTTTGACTTCTCTGGAATTAAACTGCATGTCGCTACCGCAGCTTCTTCCAAAATTTCCGCAGGAACTTCACAATTTTCCATTTCGCAAAGCATTTTTATGTTTGTCTACAAAGTTGTTTACTAAACAAACCCGTAGTTACCAACAAAATGCATTACAACCAAACAAGCTTGCTTTCCAAAAATACAAAATTTTGTTGCTGGTGTTGACAATGACAAGTAACAAATAATGGATGACGTTTTCAAATTATTTTCGATATTAAAAACGATTTATACGAAAGTGTTGGATAAAATTTTGTATTAGACACGTGAGTTATTACATATAAGTCACTTAAGAAAATTACCTCTCTCGCCCTTCGGGCTCGAGAGTTAAACTTTTCTTGCGTGACTTATATGTAATATAACTCACTTATCTAATAAATAACTATTATTAGTTTCTATAGAAATTTTAAAACTTATACAAGTTTTTAAAAAATGTTCCTCTATATATCATATGACATTTTGAACTTAAGTAAAAAAGTGTTTTTCAACATACAGTGTGACCTATTTGAATTGGCGTATTAGGTGCGCGGAGCAGAGAAAAAGAAATTACCATGGCTATTGTTTTCTCTCTCTGACGCGTTTTAAGTTCACTTTATTACTCCTCCAGGGATACCTATATGCTCCAAGTTTGTAAAAATTTAAATATTCGCTAAATGTTTGTAAATTAAAATTATTATAAAAATCATATTAGCCTTTTTCTACCAACATTTGTTTTTTAACAAATCGATAAAAATGGCGAGTAACATGACATTAGGATGGGTATAGCACGTGTACATGTATTTGCTTAGAATTGCCTGTATAATATATACAGGGCGTTCCACTTAAAACGGTTAAGTTGGAAGCCGTTCCAATTAAACTGAAAATGCCACATTTAAGCTAAAACATCAGAAATCTGCATCCTATTTAACCATACATCCTATCAAAATTTCAAAATCATATAAGGCTTCTCAAGAATATGACAGGCTTCCTAGAAACCTCGTGGGCACCCGGTAAATTTATATTAATAACGTATTTTAAAGATTATGCATCTGCATCTACACAATTATGCAAAACGCAGTTTTAGGGCAAATTATATTGTTCAAGGTCTATATTTTTAAAGATGGTTAATAGGTGAGAAAATAGAGCTAAAAACAAAGCATTCTGAAGGCTGTCGATTATAATTATTGCAAGGCCAATGGAAAAGTAATATGACAAGGTGGCGGTCAAAAAAGGTTTTGTTAAATTAAGGTAAATTTTCATAAATGCCAAAAATGTCTTACTGCCTTTTCATATTAGCGGAAGACGGAAATCCGGGCGACGGACCAACGCTATCGAAGTGTATGAAGTCTTACAAGACCTTTCATACGTAGAGAACGCGAAAGTCGGTAAACCCAAAGGCTTCGTATAATTTTTTATCAGTCTGTTCGTCGAAACCGGCTTAGTGTAAAAAGGCGCTTACGATTTACAATTTGTATACTGGTTAAGCAAATAGGTATTGGGATATCGGCCAGTAAAGCAACAAAAAAGGATATATAAGACCAATCCAATCAGAAATGTACACAAATGCAGGTATTTACGTTAGACTGTCTCTTTTCCTCACATTGCCTATGTGTTATGTTATTTAGCTGATTCTGTATATGAGTCAACTATATTTTAAACATTAAATGGCATTAGATATTTTTCTTTTGATGAGTTTAAAGTTTATTTTAAAGAATGAATTTACTTAAAACAATATCTACTAAAATCTCAATATGTGATTTTTTGTGGCAAAACTGTTTTTGATCGGCACCTCCTCATATACTTTATTTTGCGAATATGCATTCTAACTTTATTTTCTTAAATCCTATTATTATCGTAATAATAAATAAATGATTTTATAAATCGAGTATCCACGAGTTTATTTATTTATCGATATTTCTAGCTTTCCACCGAAACCTTTCTTTGAGCTCCCTTCTATTTTTATTCTTTTCTGAAAACCACGATTTTATTTAACATGAAATTGTTTTCTTCTTTTGGTATTTTATTGGAACTATACAATTTAAAGTATGGCACTAAGTTGGTGTAATTTACTTGTTCTCACTATCAGATATATCATGCCATTACATAATTTAATCCGTCGACCTCTTCCTTTTCTATTGTTTATTTCTTCTGCGTATCCATCTCTATTTATTTTAAACAGACAACAGTTTTGTATACGTTCTACTTTTTTATTTTTTTTTATCTTTGGACAAACCACGAAAGCTAAAAGCCTAAATACTAACGTACCGTGGGTGTCTTAAGCGAGGTAGGAGGGAGTTTGTTGACACGAGACTTAAATACTTGAAGATTTGGGGGAAGGAAAGACCTCTGCGGCAACAGGTTCCACATTCTAGAAACTCTAGGAATAAAAAAACGAACAAAGTGGAAAGCTCGGGGCCTGTCCAGTTGGACCGTATAGGGATGCATACGCGCAACACCACGAGTTTCTCCGTTGGGGACCATGAGTGAAGGAACTATACTGGACAATTCTGCATAGCAGAAGCCATGGAAGTACCTATAAAAAGAGATAAATCCCCCACAGCCCGACGATGGGCAAGAGAGGAAAGCCTTTCTGTAAATGAAGGATCATGTTTATGCTTATTTGCTACTTCTTTGTCTGCATTTTCACCTGTTTGATGCTGCTTATTTGTATTACTTGTTTGTTCTATTTTCTGTTTCTTTACTGCTTCTATGCCTGTGTTTCTATCATTTACTTGTTTCATATTTTTAAATATTTTTTTCTTCTATATTTTTCGAAGACGGTGACCACCATTTCTCTAAAACTACTAAACTTATCGCTCTCAAATTTTGACACAGATGTATTTTTTAGCAATAGGTCGTGTTTTGTCTTGTGCGATAAATATTTGTTTTTGAATAAACTATATAAGGCCTAAAATTGGGGGCCGAAATCAATTTTTGTGTTGGAGAAACCGCCATTTAAAAAAAAATGTTTGCTTATTTCTTCGATTAATTTATAGATTATACATTTCTGAAAGTAGATACGTTTGGATTTTTTATTTTAGATGATCCAATCCAGAGATGTAGTGGTCACCGCAAAACGTTTTTTAAAGGACCACTCGGATATCGGCTACAGAGGCTTTCATAATATTTTTTCTGACAAATTAAATATGTCAAGATATTGTTAAAATAATACAGAATACATGTACCAAATTTCAAATTAATAAATTAAAACGGCTTCTAAAAAAATCTTGAAAAATGGGCTTTTTTCGATCTTCTAAGTGGATGTAACCCTCTTAAAACCGCACTGTTTGTACGGTATTTAAGCCAAATTTTAAACAGTCTGGAACAGCTAAGCCAATTTTTAAAAATAATGTGGCGTCGAGTAGAGTATAAAACGGCCTTTAAACACTAAAACAAGGTACTACATGACCCCCTTTCCATTTAAAAAAGTTGCTAGTTCCGGTTTGGCACTAGACAACGTGACCGAAATTATTTTTATGTCAAAAAGTAGTTTAAGTGACACTTTTTTGGTCAAATTTTACCCGATCTTGATATCTTGTACTATTTAAAAGATAAAGTGGGGGAACCTATTTTAATATCCTCACTGGCACTGTAGGTGAAAGAACGTAGTAAAAAGTATTTTAAGAAGCGCATCAAGTATAGTTCTTGTTTCAGTTATGTGAAAATTATAAAATATGTGCTCTAAATCTTTTATGACTGAATTTCTAACATTATACATTATTTACCCTTTCCTCTAAAATATTCATATTGCAGGATGTAAACTAGTGATAAGATGAATCTAAAAAATTGAGAACTTTGGCAATGCTCTTCGAAACAGCAAAAATCTAAGATTAGGACTTAAAATTATTTATCACATCTAATAAAATATTTAATAAACCATACAAAGGATAGCTAACTAACTACTATATTTATTATGTGGGAATCAATAAACATAACCATAAAATTATGCTTATATTACAACGGTTAGCGTGCATATAAGGCGGTTAATCAATAAAGGTTTTTGAATATATTCAACAAGTTAGGAATTTACCATGCCTGTCGTAGAATATGCAAACAATGAAACAAAGACATTACACATTCATCGATCACTTTATTAACAAGTGATATTTAACTAGTATGTTTTGAAACATAAAGAAATAACCATTTAGGAAATTACGATTCTATGTTTAGTTATTTTGTTATTTGTTTGCCGTTAAGATGATTTTTTGTCATAACTTTCTTACCACTTCAGATATTTCTACACAATTTTGTACACTTTTTTACCATTACATTACATTTTTGCTGTAAAAAAAAAAAATACCAGTAGAGTTCAAACAAGATTTGTACTGAATTTGCTTGAAAAAAACTATACGCAATGCTTTTTGTGGAATCAATATTATTTTTAAAAATATTTATTTACTTTGGAGTTAATTGGGTCTCTTTACATTTTTCCGTACGACAAGCGGTTTTCGTTTAAAAAATAGAAGCCATTTTAATGCATTTTTTATCTCTCTTTCTGTCTTAGGTTTTAAAAGTAGGCGATAGAAAATATATTATGTTGCCAAAACGTAAACAAATTAGTTTATTGCTTGTCAGTTTTGTATTAAAAAAACCTTGCACAATATAAAAATAAAACAATACATTCCCATTCATTTTTATTTCAATAATTAGTCGGGTCAAATTTAGTAAGTTTCTAAATTTTTAAAATTCTTTCTTTAATATTTTGTTTTTTGATATGACCCACTATACTTATATCTAAATGTACAGGGTGGGCAAAATTGGGCGATTTTATGGGTTATCTCAGTTATTACTGAAGTTATTTAAAAACCGATGTTGGTATTATGGGCTTGATTTGGAGAAACTAAAAATGGCGTAGTTAGAATTTAAATAAAATTATTTATCTAAGAGATACGAGGGAAAATTAAAAAATTGACGTTTTTGATTTTACCCTATAAATTTGGAGTGTCCAATTTAGGGGGCTTTCATAAATACGCGAGGCATTTAGGAGGGAGGGGTCGAGTTGAATCTCACCAAATGTTACCGTGGGGGAGGGCCCCCTTTCTTACGGTGACTGCGCAAATATTACGTAATTTTTCTTTCACAGGAAAAATTTAACGAGATTTGGGCAGGTCCCACTTTTGGGACGACGACTTTTTTTTCTCTTTAATAATTTCAACGACTAAACCAAAATTAAGGTTTAAAAATGGTGTCCTTTTACATATAAAAATCTTACGTGAGATTGGGGAACGGGGATAGGGGCTTAAAGCTTATCTTACAAAATCTTAACAGGAGGGAAGGGAGGGTCAAAAAATGGAAAAAACACCTCACGTAATTTATGGACATCTTCTATTGCGATAAAAATAAATAAAATTTTGTATTAAAATAAAAAAAAATGCATGTCGCCCAAAACTAAGAAATACAAGGGTAGTGCCGCCATCACTGTTAAATTCTACATGTCCAAAAACGTTTAGATACAAGAAAGATAAACTTTTTAATAAGGAGCGCCCGATCCCATTTAAACCTATGCTTGTTAAATTTTGTGACGTAATCTTTTCCCGTTATTCTTTGTTTACAATCGTACTGGAAGGTTTTTTTTTGAGGTTTTGGTGTTTAGTCATTGGACTTTTATATATGTTTAGTTTTTACTGTTTATAGTTAAATTGAGTAGTTATGAGTACTGCAGTTACAGAGAATTTTAAAACCTGTAAACAGGGGTCACTGACCTTTAGATATTTTTTTACAGGGAATTTACGTTTAAATCGTTATTATAGGGGTAAGATACAATTTTTTTAATGTTTTTTTAGTGATTTTATTTTATAGTATGCAAGTATTGGTTTATTTTGTCAGATAAAAACATATTATGGCAAAAAGGTGACATCACAAACATAACCTATATTTTCGGACAAATATAAAAAATTGAGCGCCCCTTATTAAAAAGTTTATCTTCCTTGGTTTAGATAAAGAATTTTGTGAATGCAGCTTTAGCGGTTTAAAAGATATTTAAGAGTTGAAGTACTTTTTATTAACTCAGTATGCTCTATATGGTTACAGTATCTGACGATAAAAAAATATAATAGTTACTTTAAATGGCAATAAACTTGTTTTATTTAACTTCCGAGTTTAATTAAATGGCGCTAGCTAGCAATAACCATTAAATGGGTAATAAACTTTACTCAATAGACAGTAAATAAAAATAATATTAAATAAATTGGTTTCCTCTTTCCTGTATATTTGATTTATACTTTTTTCTTTTAATTTCATGTTTTTCCATACATAATACTATTTTTCTAATAAATTGCTTTAAAAATACATTAACAATTAATTTTATGGTAAATATTTAAAAAATCGTATTTTACTAATCAGAACTAACCAGAACCGAAAGGTAATAAATAATAAATTTTTTGTTAAACAAAGCTACAAAATAGTACGGTTAGGTTAAGATCCAAGAAAAAAAAGTCATTTTAGTACCAAATTTTTCCATAGTATGTAATGAAAAATGAAAAATAACACCGATTTGAGCGGATTATAGTGAAAGGGAAGTGGAAAGCAGTAAAAGATAATTTTTAAACATATCTTAAAGAGTATTCGGTTTGGCGTAAATATTATTTTAAAAAACTATTTTAAAACAAACAAAAATCTGTACATAGTCACCAACTAAAAACCACCTTTTTACCACTTCTCATCCCACTCTCACTATAACATGACCACCTAACATTTGTATAGTTTTTAGTACATACTAAGGAGAGTGTATGAAACAATTTGGCGCTAAAATATTTTTTTCTTTGCATACCGGGTGTTAATAAATTTATTAGACAAGCCATAACTAAAATAGTATTAAACATATCAAAATAAAACTTAGTATAGATAGATCTTAGAATAGGGCAGGGATATCCCATGCACTGAAGTCGCTCGGCCTATTGTGCGCCCTGTCTTTTTACGTCTGGGTGATGTCAGCCAGACGGGACCTTAACAGCCTAACGTGGGTTCCAAACCACGGTCCTATGCGCGACAACTTAAGACCTCGTCCCCATCCAGGGGGACTAACGAACCTACCAACTGAGTGGGGTCCGCATGTCTACGGTTGCGCAGGACACGGCAAAGTGTGTTCCGGTGCCTTAGTCCTTGCTGGCTATTAGCGTCGATACATTTTGCACTTTGTTCGTTTTGTTGAGCTAACCACCAAATTTCTGACCTTGGCCGCCGGCAGGATTCGAATCCACCTCACGTCGGTTGTGCGCTTAACTGAACTCTATCTATCGATACTAATTTATTTGTGATCAGATTAAACAAGGGGTATAAATAAAGGATTATGGTTACCTAGAAACAATTTTACAAATGGCTCTTAAAAAATGAAGTAGGCGTAAAAAGTTTTTAAGATGTCAAATTTCTATTTAGGATAGTCTCAGAAATCCAAAAAATTTTAAACGATACAGGGAGTTCCATTTAAAATTTTAAAATTAAAACCATTTCCGGTTAAATCGGAAGTATACAAAAAATAAGAAAACTTCCCTCTTTCCATACCATTTGCTTGTACCAAGTCTCATTTTGATATGTCTAGTACTTTTAGGATTTATGTCTTGTTTAATAGATTTGTTAACACCGGGTATTATGATTAAGATTAAATTGCACCATACTGCTATTAAAACAGTAACATAAGCTTTAAAAATTATTCACAGTAAAATATTATTTAATATAAGTATCTCTGTTAAAACTTAATGTGTTTTATGAATAAAATAACCATTTAGGGGCTCCGTATCATTCTCAAAATATCCTAAAATTAACACATAATATATCTACGCACCTGGAAAATTAAAATTTTGTTCAAAATCAATTTTAAATCCTGTCATCAAGATTATTATTTAATATGGGGATTGTAAGGAGTTTTATAGGATTAAGTGTTATACAAGGAGGAGCCAAATGTTGCATTTTGTCCAAATTTTCGAACACCCTATGGGAAAATTTCATGCTACAATTTTTAACCAGTGAACTGGATTATAAAGCCCCATCTTTTCTTAACATTTAGTTTTTTTTCATTTATATCGGTATCTTTATTCTAAAAGACACTACAATTTTTAAAGAAAACAATGCAATTTAATTATGATAATCGTAATATATGCTATAATGTAAACATATTTAAACTTAAGATTTGGATGTTCATATTTGCGAAACTAATGAATCATGGCAGGCTATCGTAGATGGAGCAATCATCGCTTTGCCCTGGTTGCCAAGTTGTTTACAATTTCTGCATGTAAACTTCCATTCATGTACCATGAATCGAATATTTTTAACTTGACAACGTTGCCGCAGGCAGTCACGCCGAAATGTTAATCGATATTTGTGTTTGATATTTTTCAATGGCCGATTTGTTTGGACAGTTTGTTTACATTTTCTGTGATTTATTGTGTGTTTCGTGGTTTTTTACCTTTAATTGGACTTTGAATATTGACCTTTATTAGTGATCACAGTGTATATATTAAATTTGTGCTTTTCAACAGATAATTTAAGGTAATATTAACATGGTTATCTGTAAGAAAAAATCTTTATAAAAACCAAATAAATGACATTTTTAATAAGGTGTGTGAATCAAATATAGTATTTTTTTGTCTTTAAAAGATTTTTTTACTGATGATATAATATAAAGGGTGTTTATTTTTAAAAATCACACTTTTTGTCGTACTCTGTATATCTTAAGAGGTAACAAAAATGGTTTACTGATTTGAAAACTGCGAAACCAACCTAACAAACTAATATTTGTATTTGTATTTTATCATAAAAAATAAAAATTTTAAGACAGTTGTAAAAGTATAACTACTGACAAGTTTTATAGTCTTCTTTAAAAATTTGTCTTTCCTCTTAGTATAAAGATATTGAAAAAAAAAAAGAAATGTTAAGAAATGTGGGGCTTTAAAATACAATTCATTGGTAAAAAATTGTGACGTTAAATTATTCTACAGGGTGTTTAAAAATTTGGGTCAAAATACATCATTTGGCTCTTCCCTGTATAACACCTAATCCTATAAAACTTTCTGAAATACCCATATTAAATAATAATCCTAATGAAAGGAGCTACAAATCGACTAAAAATCTGTCACAAAACCAGAAAGTTATATAAGATTGAATTTTAACAAAATTGTCCTTGTCCGATTTTTTTTTGTCTAGGAGTGTATTAAGTCTTGATAATCCATTATTTGAAAATATTTCTTCACTTCAGCACTCCGTAATTTAAATTCACATCTTATCATGATCTCATGTAGTCTTTATAATTACATTTTAATTAAATTATCCGTTGTTTAATTATGTTTCTGATTCTATTCGATAGGATTTAGGGTTTATTTAGTTCAGAACTTTCTATTCAAATTTAATGTGATTTATGACCTTTTATATTGTAAAAAACACACAAATTTTGGAAATAGAAGATAAAGAGTAAGCAACTTATATACAGGGTGTCCCACCAGGAACCGCTGCGATAGATTTCTCAAAAAGTAGGCGTGTGCGGCTCTGGATAGAGTATGGCACTTACAGAAGAAGAATTAAGTCAGCGGTAGACATACACCTAAAACATTTTGACAGTTCTTGCACTTTTGGTTTATATTATTTATTTTTTAGATTCTGCGTAAAATTTTAAACATATTTTATGTATAATGTCATATACCTAAGTCCCACCATGTTTTACTTATTTTAAATTTTATGTCAAAAATGACGTTTGCAAGCCACTATATGGGTGTTTCTAAACAAATGCGAAAAATTTTGGAAAGTGATTCCTTGTTCAAAATAAAGGGTAGTTTGCTTTATAAACATGGGGTCAAAACTCAACCATTAGGAAGATATCGCCTTAAAAATTCACAAAAAAATCTCTTTATGTTGTTGCTTAAAAATAAAATAAGCATTGTATTTAAACTACCAAGGTATGACATATTACAAATGCCCTCATAAGTGACAGCAGGAAAATATATTTTTTTTAAATAAATTTTGTTGTCTCAGCACGTTAGGATTTACATTTTTACTATTTTATTTGAAATTGGTAAGTTAAAAGAAAAATATACAAGAGTTAAAAAGTCTCTAAATAAACCAGGCTATTTAAATTTATGTTTTTCGAGGTCATTGCGTAAGTATATCTTTAAATTTGGTTAGAAAGAACGATAGGAGTAGTCTATTTCCACTACTTTCAATAATTCTAAAGAAGAGCAAAAATATTAAGAAAGTGTATTTTTATAATAGTAACATTTTTGTAAAATTTCATAATTCCAGCGCTTTTCATTTTTGAGAACAAAAATAAAAACGTTTATTTTTTTGCCATTTTTGTACCGCGATATCTCCCTAATGGTTGACTTTTGACCCTACGTTTATAAAGCAAACTACCCTTTATTTTAAACAAGAAATCACCTCCTAATTTTTTTGCATCTGTTTATAAACACCTTGTATAACGATTAATTTTTTCTAAACAAAATTCCTTTAGAAGAAATTAGGGATAGATATTTTGAAGAGAGTATTTTGTATAGTAGACTTGTTAATATTTTAATAATTAATTAATATCGGGTGGTCAAAAATAATTGTTAAAGATTATATCGACAAAAACCTTAAAACTTATTTTTTCCAAATTAATACATTTATCTTTTTTATCTTATCCTATTAAGCGTTAAAAATAGGGGTAAGTCTGTATAAGTACTGAATTTATCACCTACTTTTCGAGAATTTGACCGCAGCAGTTTCTGGTGAGACACCCTGTATATTATTATAATTATAAACGTTAGTCAGCCAAACAATTTTTTTCCTTCTTTTTGTTAGACGCTTTAAGATTATATTTAATTGGCATAATTATAGATCCATACTTAAGGATCTAGGACGTCACAATGTGCAAGATAGTCAGACCAGCCCCGTATTTTTTCGACTACGTTTTAGAGGTTGGTCAAGATAATTAACTGAAAATTGCACGTACCCTTCATATTCTTTTTTGTTGCCAATTATTATTTTTTATTTTTGATTGACGTTATTGATTTACGTAGCACCCTAAATACGACGTGACTTAGTTCATGAACATAGTCAATTAAATGAGTTCCCCTAAGTGATGATGCCGCCGAGAGCTTCTTGATATCTCTCGTCTCTCGAGTTTTTATATCATTTAAAATTTTAAATGAAAGTAGTATAACATATGTCTATTAAAGATAAAATTTAAAAGGCCGCAAAAAACAAGGGGACCCAATACACAAGAATCTGGAACCTCTCCAAGGGAGACGACGTCATCATGAAGAAGTCAGGTATTTTCTTATTTATGCTTAATTTGTTTGTATTTATTTAATATAAAATTTCATTATAATTAAATTATTTTTATTGTTTAGAATTTTTTGCTTACCATTAATAAAAATTATGTTGGTTTTTAAAGATTTTAGCTATTAGGAATCCTAAAAACCATTAACGTTTTATTTGGCCAGTTGCAATCCAAATTCTTTTATTAGATCAATTTGTTTTTGTATAGAAATTTTAAATTAAAGATACATCTGTTCTTGTAATGCAAATAAAAAAATATATTTTAATTTTTTTAACGTTACTATATTACCTTGTTTCAAAGTTGATTATAAAATCTGCTTAAAAATTTCTCTATAAAATAAAACGTGCAGCTTCGTGTGATTCGCAAGGTTTCTTTGCTCATGGGAACTTTTTACAAAAATTAATTTTTATCAAAACAAAAACCTCGGTTAAATTAATATCTTGCGCAAACTTTCGGAACAAAAATATTAGGTTTTCAAAGCAGCATTTACCTTTACAATAATAATGGTGTCCTTTATAAAGATATTTTAATAGTACTAAGAATACTTTTTATTTGAAAAATAAAATATTGCAAATTCGCCGCAATGATAATTTAAGTTAAGATAATTATTCTTAGGGTTATAATTATACGTAATATTAAGGTATTTAACATATTGTTTATTAACTCAATAAGAGAGTTCATAGCAGTTCACCGGCTATTGTATGTAGGACAATATGTTGTAATATGTTTAATTTTTGTTTATAGTATGTAAGCATTTTTGGGACAATGTAAATTTTATATTTTATTATTAAGAATAGAGTTTAGATTCGAATAGTTGAAACAAGTCGCTTTATTTCCAGCTCCCCTAAAGTACCTTTACCACATGGCGACCCTGCCTTAAGAACTTATGGGAAATGGGAAATAATTATTAAAAATGGGATCGGCACCGTCAAAGGAAGAAGTAATAATTGCACAAGCTGGTAATAGTGGAGGCCAGACAAGCTCGGCAAAAGTACCTTTACCACAATAGCATTATTAGTGAGAGTGATGATATGATGAATAATTCGTTGGTTGTAGTTCTTTTTTCAACAAGCGTTTAAAACAGTATTTCTTTACATATTGTGATACTCTTACATAATCTAATGTAACAAATTATATGGAATTCATAATTGGAGTCAGTTGCTTGATCAAGTTAAAGAGCAAATAATAGCTTTCTACATGTCTTTGGTAGCGGGTAAAATAAGTTGCTCTGCTATAGTGTGTGGTTTTTTACATTTAGCTACTTTGTAAGCTACTTTGTACGATTCTAACAAAGCTCTCTCTGCGAGCGTTTTCCGCAAATTTGTCCCTGTTTTTTAAATGATCTGAGTTTTTCCTCGAAATATTCACGCGGAATACTGACATATTCCCTGTGCAGTGTTTCTAGGTGCCTCTTTGATTTATTGGGTGTCATGCTATCAGCATCTAATACTTTGAAACAAATAATGCATTGCGGTTTTTCTTCTCCACTAATTTCGATGCTTGTAATCCCCAAATTTAGGTAAGCTTGGTCATATTTTCGGGTTTTAGACTTATATCGTAAATTAGTCGAAGTACAAGATTCTTTTTCGTTTAGTTTTCGTTTGCCTCCAATTAGAAATTTATCCCTATTTACAGCGTAGAAAATATTCAGCGTTAGAGCACTAAAATCAAAAATTTCTTGTTTAACTTTAACTAATTGTAATGCATCAATTGTCCTAACACAAAAGGCTACACCTGTATACGCACTTCTCCATTTATATCCGCGCATCTTGCGTCGAGACAATTCAATGACGTTCGACATCTTTTGCGAAACATCGTCCTCCGGACCAAGCACATATGACTATACCAGTTGAAAATACAGTGTTGCCTAGTCAATTTTCAATCCCATGGGTTGACTATTTAATTCTCGCAATACAACGGAGGGAGCAAAATTGTTTGAAATAAAATGGGGAGGCGTTAAGTATGAGAGTTTGAAAACCGCTGTCTTATGGTTTGAAATTCAGCAAGAGAATTACCCTTGAACACACTATATTTGTATTAAAAATTTAACAACCTACCGCACCAGGGTTTATTATGAAAGAGCTATTGAAAAAAACTTCTTTATATGTTTTAATTATTTATTTTCCTGTTAAAAAATATATTTTTCTAGACAAATAAAATTTGTATTCTATTTTTCAAGATACGATATGGCACAAGATTCTTTACATGATCTAAGCAAAGAACTACGTCGACTCTTTGCACTGGGGTATCGTTGGGGCCACTCCTATACCCAATGCCGTCTTCAGGGGATGCTGTATACGCTTAAACATGGGTAAGTAAATTATTTAACAACGGTAATTTTTAAGTGTTTCAAACTAAAAATCTACTTAGGAGATTTTAAGGGGTCTGCAATGTAAAATAATGTTAGTAAGTCCGTTGACAAAATGTCGAAATTTCCCTGGTTACCAAGTTACAGGGTTTAAAACCTCAATTATTTTTATTTTTGTTTTTTTGCCATGTTGCATTTATTTTTTAACCGATCTAGTTGACATTTGGCACATAAATCGAGCTCTGCAGATCCTAAAATTTAAAAATAAAAGTACTGTTTTTTTACCGTTAGAGGGCACTTTACCTAAAACATAAAATTTATTTACTTTATAACTCTTTAATTTTGACAGGCATCGAAAAGCCAAGGTCACCATTTTAAACAAAATTTAAAACTTAAAAAGTAAGGTACTCTTCATTAAAGTAGGTTACTTACTTACTTAAGTTGAGTTTAAAAGATTTTTTGTGTTAAAAAGATACGATGCTGTAAAATGGAACGGGAATATTTAAATGGTGAGTACCGTGATATGCATTTGCTGATTTCATTTAAATACGTAGGTTATTTGGCTGAAATTGATAAAAACTTTGATCTCGATTGGTGGCTTAACGATGAGGTTTATCGACTTTGATGAAGAGTACCTTACTTTTTAAGTTTTAAATTGTCATTAAAATGGCTACCTTGGCTTTCCGATATCTGTCAAAATAAAAAATTATCAAGTAATTAAATTTTATATTTCAGGGAAAGTTCCCTCTGAGGGAATAAAAAAACAGTACTTTACTATTTAAATTTTAGAATCTGCAGAGCTCGATTCATGTGCCAAATGTAACCAGAACTAACCAGGGAGATTTCGACATTTTGCTAGAAGACTTACTGACATTATTTTACATTGCAGAATAGTCTCTTAAAATTTTCTAATGCATTTTTCGAACACCTTGAATAATATATCTACAGCGAAAAGGTAAATGCTGTGAGGTACAATATAAAAGTAAAAATTATTCTTTAAATTTTTTAAATGGCCGTTTAATCCAAACTTCTTAAGAGCTCCTAAATAGATTCCATGAAAAGGGGGTACAATAAATAGTTTTATTTAAGGAGCACCACATATACCCTGTATATTTCTACAGACAATTAAAATTTAAAAACAAATTTGGTAACTTTAAAATAAACTTAAACTTTACTTTATATTCTACAATAAAAAAAAATAAAAATTACCGAAAGTGGAAATTTATAATAGTATTGACAAAAAACTATACGCCACTGACTTTTTTCAACTTTAATATATACGCCCGAAATACGCCCTTAAATTTTTTACCGCAATTAGAAAACACCCTGTATAAGCTTACTGCGATAATTTAATCTTGCTCTCCAGTAATATTCGATAATTTTGTCCATAAGGCTATTATTCTAGATTTATTAAAGCATGACGCGCATTTCTTTTTAATTAATTTAATATGTACATTCTCTAAAACTCAGGGTAAAATGGGTCGTATTAGATAGAAATAAAATATTTTATCTTGGTTTTTATTCAATAAAGCTTTTTTGTACTTTCAATTTTAAATTTAATTTTTTAATATAGCTAAAAGCATATCAGTGCTTAAATAAAGTAAAAAAAAAAGAATAATTAGGTCAAAGCTCCTTTTTGTATCTTCCACATCATTAGACCAAACCATCAATGTCAAAGATCAACATTTCGAAATCGGCTTGGAATTAATGAGTCTTTCCATCATTTAAAAGCCTTGGGGACAGAAAATCAATTACTCTAAGTGACAAGAACTATATTATATATACACTTTTTATAATCATTTTGACTGAGAATATATTCCTTATAAAAAAATATCGGAAGTTGTTAAGTGTAAAAATAAAAAAGGGAACATATTTTACCCGCAAATTCTATAAAAAAACGTTTTTAATGATTAGAAATTTTTAAGGCTTTGGTTATTTTGTATAACCTTTATCAAAATATATATTTTTATAATTTAATTTTTAATTTCATAAGAAGATGTTTTACACAAGTAAATGCAAAATTTATTACATTAGTTTTTTCATCACGATTTTCATAAACACAAAAAGATAAATAATCTGCATAAACTTTTTACAGATGTCATGTTGAAATCCCCTGTAAGGCCATACAGGCAAATGACGATATTTTATAAAGGAATGCCCTTTATAATATTACATTTTTGGATTACCTAAGAAAATTCGGGATGTGTTTCATGCATAATAGTTATTCATCCATTATTAAAGTGGTTATTTTTTGAGACATAATCAGTGAATAAACTGAAGGAAGTGAAACTGATAACATTCATTTAAAACTTATGTGGCTAACTTCATTCTGAATTTTTATTAATATTTCAAATGACATCTGTCACGTAATAAAATGATTAGGATTACTTGCAGGTCAATGAACTGAAGGAAGTGAAACTGATCATGTCTTTATAGAATACCACTTAAAATGGTAATCTTCTTCGACAAGACAATGTGCCATTATATTGAAAATTACACGCACTCATTTGTCTACTCGACAATTATCGCTTGATTACAGCGGTAATTGCACAGTAGAAATCGAAAATTGCACTGTGTCTTTAATAAATTATTAGTTTTTCAAGATTGGGTTTTTTGAATTGTTAATTACACAAATGCACCAAAATTATTGATTATTTTGCTTAAAAGCGTATTGCCTAAAAATTACTAGAGTTTATTTTCATACTTTGGCAAAATAACCCGACTCTGAAGGAGAAGGGCTCTTTTGTCAAAATGTGAAAATGCACGAGGGTAGTTTTTAAAAGGAAATACACTTGAAAGCTAAATTATCTGATTATTTTAATGCACGAGTGTAATTTAGGGAGAAAATTACTCCAAGAAAGTAAAACTATCAAATGAAGGAATAATAATTTTCTAAACAATTAATTTACCAATATAACAAAATATAAATATAAAATATAACAAAACCCAATCTTAAAAATAAAATAGTTATTAAAGATACAGTGCAATTTTCGATTTCTACTATGCAATTATCGCTGGATTCAAGCGATAATTGTCGAGTAGACAAATGGGTAAGTGTAATTTTCGGGGGTAACTACACAAGTTTATTAAAATTATCGAGAAAGTCCAAAAATCAGACTAATAAAGTAGTTGTTGGTTTTGGGTATAGGAAATTATACATAAAATATGTTTAGAATTTGACGCTGAATCTAAAAAAATAATATATAGGATGTTTTATTTAATATAAGGACCTTATACATAAAATATATTTAGAATTTGACGTAGAACTTAAAAATAAATAATAAATAGGGTCTTTTATTTATTATAAGAAAGTTGACAATATCTTTCGGTATAACCGGAAGTGCTGGGACTGTCAAAATATTTTAGTCGCATGTACCCGACTGATTCTATAATAAAAACAAATTTTTAAAATTTTCCAAATAACATAAAACGCATCTAGAATTTTTAAAGAAATCCAAAAATAAAATTATATACAGGGAAACTAAACTTGAATTTCAATACACTTTTTCAGGAAACCCTGTAAAACTGGAAGTGTTGTCAAATAACACACAAATTAACAAAAATCTTGACGTACTACTGTGATCAAAAGTAAGGTCAATTTGTTTATTAAAATTTTTATTCTTTTAAATCAATTTTATTTCCTTTAAAGTAATCCTTGCCCGATAAAACGCACTTTTCATAACGCTTTTTCAATATTTGAAACAGTGGAAATAGTCTTTTTATAATATAGCCTTCAAGACCTTCTTCGACTCGGGTTTTATCTCCTTAATCGTGTTAAAACGTGTCCTCTCATTAAGCTCTTAAGTTTTTGGAATACCTAGGAGTCGCACGGAGCCAAATGAAGCGAATACAGTGGTTGCGGAACAATAGGAGTCGAGCTTTTGGCAAAAAACTAATGAAAAAACCAATCGGGACTTGGCGCATTTAAGACACAGAACATCCTTTAAAATGTTTTGGGCTGAGCCAGTTGATTTTCTAACACTATTACCGAGGTCTATAATTGTTAATCGAGATTTTCTAGAACCATATCTATTAATTTTTGGACGTGGTCCTCGTCGGTAGACGTTGTTGGTTATTCAGAACGCTGGTCATCTCCAGCGCATTCTCGGACTTTAAACTCATTGTACCACTTATTAACGTTTTTTGTGCCATAGTTCAAAGGCCTTCCGCAACATTTTCTGTTCTTGTCTGCACAAAAATAGTCGTTCCCCAAACAAAATTTGATGCAAGTTCTTTGCTCAACAAAATCACCCCTTGCAAAAATCGAAAAATTTACTTGTTTAGTTGTTCAGAAAAGCACGTGTAACTCAAAGATTATTAAACCCTTTATCAAACAGTTGCTTGGTTATTGTTATAGACAGTCCCACCAACCTAAGAAAAAAAGTTACCCGGCTTTCTAATGCCCGAGAATTGTAAATAACAATTTTACATTACTTTTTGATCACAGTATTATTTCTTAGTCCTCTTCAAAGTATATCGGAATTGGAATTATATGATTTATTGTTTTTCAAAGAGTACGTTGAACTATTGTTGTCCCATATATCAAATTAAAAGTTTAAAACTTTAATTTGTGTGGTGTTTCTTAGAATGGATTTTGAGCCCGACTCATGTTCCCACCTTTCCGACAACGATCTGGAAGGAGCTTTAAAAGCTTTGGAAGGACAAGTTCAACTTGACCCGCAGGAAGTTGCCATTATCAAATACACTCCTAGCGTTGATAATCCTCACGCAGACTTTGCCGATGAGGTGTACTACCCACCAGTCGATAACAGGCAGCAGGAGGATCTTAGAAGAAAAATTTTGGGACCTGGGGAAGGAATTGACTGTAAGTACTTCAGTGTTATAAAATAGTAATGTATGTAACAAGTGACACATTTTGCATGTGTTGCCTTACCATCCATTTATTATTTTAAATTATTTTTATTACAATTATCCGCAAAGTGATTAAATTTTAATTTAGTGACACATAAATAAAAAAAAATCGGATCTTATAGTATCTTGATCTTTTCGTTTAGTAGTAGTATATCGAGTTACGGGCAGTTCAGGGTGTCGAAAGAGATGTATTATTCATCCCCGAAAAAGACGACAATTCATCAAATTTTTGTGCGACGTATAAAGAGTCAATGTGCAAACGTCATATGAAAACAATTTGTGACAACAAAAAGGAACAGATTCATAATTAACTTATACTATATTTTAAGTATTATTTCTCAATTAGAATTACATTTTTTTAGTTCCATTTTATGTTTTTTGGGCCAAAAGTAAAAATTCTGCAAAAAAAAGACTTCAAAACAAGGCAGCCGAAAGCACACTTAACCTACATAATACATTAAACGTTTAAAATATAAGCTCAACTAAACAGAGCATTAAGCTAACCTAACACATTAAATCCGTTTTAAAAAGATATACTTAGTTAAAATCTATGGACAGGTATTCGTCAAAACTATAAAATGCATTTGTTAATAAAATTTCCTTAATTCTAAGTTTAAAAATATTGTTCTGGCAATTTATTGTAAAATTTAATTGCCCAGGATCCTGGACCACTTTAACACCTTTTCAGTCGCCAATAGGAAGGTACAAGGTTGTGCTAGTTGATGATGGCTAGTATCATGACTGTGGATGTATGAGTGAACCTGATAACTCTTCATACTTCCTCTTACATACAAAAGATTCTTGAGGATGTACTGTGACGGGACTGTCAGTATTCGTAAGGAACAAAAAGCCCGCCTACAGTCTTCCCGGTAGCGCAGTCCAGCAAGCACCCTCACTGCCTTTCTCTGTAATCCAAAAACTCGGAAGGTATGAGCCGAATGCCCCCAGGCAAGAATTGCATATGTTAAGTGCGAATGAAATACTGAGTGGTAGGCTACTCTGAGTATGTCTGCTGAAACACAGTTTTCCAAGTTGCGAAGAACGAAAAGACCCTTGCACAGCTTCTTGCACACAGAATCGATATGTGCACTCCACTGAAGTCTAAGGTCCAAATATACACCCAGGAATTTTGTGCTCTCTTTTATCTGCTGTTCCAAGTCCCCAGCATCTCTTAGTGTAAAAACTACTCGTTTGGTTCTGGCTGCATTAACAAGTAACCTATTGTGACGAAACTAGCGCTCATACTTATGAACATTATTTACTGTACCTATTTTTTTACAAGCTTTTTGCACAAAACCAGCACTTGTTAAAAATTGTGTTACAAAAGCTTGACTCATAAAAACTTTTATTATAAGCCCTTTTTTACCTATTAAATCTAACCATATTTTATAGTCCATTAAAGCATTGTGGCTGAAAGTTTAATAAAAAAAATAAAATAAAATGGCTTTAAAAACACGATAAAAACTGAAGGGCTAATAAGAAAAAAACTCAAGACGAAAAAGCAGGAAAAAGAGTGATTGGACAAACAATAAAAATGAGTTAAGTAAGCTCTTTTGTTTTTATTATCCAGAAAAATTAGGACATTAAAATACCAAACTATTACCATTTTTAATTTTTTTTACATGTTTATAAATATATTTATATGGTCACGCAAGTCTTGTGTAAAAATAGAATAAAAATATAACTATATTTACGTACTTCGCATGTAAATATTAAATATAGACGTGTTTCCATTTTATACCGGGTGTTTCTCACAGGCGGTTCCCCCTATAACATTTTTACCTTTTGTGATAAAGAAATAAAAATTTTGATATTTAGTTATTTGACATATTTTTAAATTGGTTGATCTATTTACTTTTTCCGGTTTAACCGGAAACGACTGCTACTTTAAAATTTCAAATGGCACCCCTGGTGTATATTATTTTGATAGAATATGACATTCTGAATACAATGACACCTCACCTGTCATCTTTTGACACTTCTGCTGTCAAAAATTTATTTTTTAAAATTCCAATCTAGAGTGCCATAATTAAGCTAAAACGGTTTGTTTCAGGTCAAGTAGCTATGCAAAAATAAAATTATTAGTCTTGTATTTTTAAGTACTTTTCAGGCTGGCGTCAAAGTTTGTAAAATCCTATTTATGAGCATACCTTTTTTTTCAAATGGAACAAGGGTGGCTTGTTAGCCTATTCTAAAAGCGCGCGAAGTATTTCTTAGTGCGTCATTGTATTTATTTACCACTAATCATTTAAAATGAAGTTTAATGTTTTTCAATGTATTTATTTTTTATTGGTAAATAAATAATATTATTATTATATTATTTTATTCCTAATAATTTGGTAGCACAAAGGCGGTATTTTAAGTAACTCTCGTTTCACACTAGCCGGAGCCGGGAAGTCGGCGACGGACCAACGATATCTAAGTGTATGGAGTCCTAAGAGACCATTTGCACGCTAAGAAACCGGATAGTCGGCGAACTCTCATAAGGCTCCATATATATTTTTATCACTCTGTCCGGTAGTGTAAAACGAGGGTAAGACTTTTTCTACAGAACACATATTAAATACCTGATGTTGTCATAAATTGACATTTATTATTTAGTATGATGGTTGGTTTAGAATCATTTTATTACATGCTTTTTGGATAAAAACTTTTTTGAAATACCGCTTATGTGGTACCAAATTTATCGAAATAAAAAGATCTTTTAGAATATGCTAACGAGCCCTCGTTTCATTCAAAAAAAAGTAGTTATGATCTTTAATAGACAATTAAAAACTAAAATTAAGCGACTTGGCAACGTTGCAGTTGCAAATTTCAAACATAATGACATTTCATAATCAAGTTTTGCTTTCTGTTGTTGCAGTTAATATTTTATTTTTTAAAGAATTTTTGTGATTTATGAGATGAATGTAATAAAAAATAGCGAAATAGTTACTCTACAACTAGTGATAAGCGTTTAAGTGGTTGCCATCATATATTTCGTTAAAAATTCAGCAGCGCAGTCAGTTTTGGATTATCTGCAGTTCAAGTCTAAATAACGAGGAACTTACGCTTTATGGCTATATATAAAGTTTTTTGAAACACTGACTATTATCCTGCTTTGGGTTATTTAGGTTGTCAGAAAATGATGCCTAATATTTTTCGTGAAATTTAATAATTAATCAGGTAATTTATTCTTTGCTAAATTAAATCTGAATACCCATTTTGATCAGCTATTTGAACACTGTACTCCTTAATTTGAATTCCTAATTCATTTTATTTTTCCATGGCTGCTTGACTTAAAGTGGAAGATACCTGTAAATACTTAAATTTTCAATAATTTTCCAGATTTTTTTTTTAAATGAAAGAGTTTTTATATATTTTTATAAATTGGTATGTACTAAAATATTAAAATAACATAGAATATATTTTCTTCAATTTTTATTATTAAAATGGCGGCTGTACGCTTAATTTTTCTAGAAAAGTCAGAGAGAAACTTCTTAATCGGCGGGTATTAGATAGACTGTCCTTTTGTAGTTAAAGATCTAATGAAGAAAAATGTTTAATAATTTTTTTTTATTTTTATAAATTTCTTTTATTTTAAAAATATTTTTTTCCTAAAGTTTTTATTTTTCAGGAATATAATTAAAATTATATTTGAGTAAATCCACTTATTGTTTTGGCTTTCTCTATGTTTTTATCATTTTTGTGGATTATATTATAAAGTAATAAGTACCATTATTTTAAGGTAACCTTCTTTAAATTTTTTTATTATATCTAAGAGCACTAAAATTATTAAGTTTTTATGTTGTAATTTAAAGCTATTTTATAATTGGGAAACAGTATCTCTAAAATTAGGTACCAACCAATTTTTAAATCATTTTATACAAAAAGAATTTTTTTATGTTTCTATCTTACGAACCTTACCGAAATATAAAAATATAATAATAAAAATATAATAAATATAATAAGTGCATAAATTAATGCTGTTTTACGAATGGGAGGTTTGACAGCATTAATCATCAGACGAGTGCGACAATTCCATGAGTAAAAAAGAGCAATGTGTTCAATACTACATTTTTCTACTACCGTATTTTATAATTTAAATTTCCTAATTATCCGACATCATTATTAAAAATAATTTTTGTCAATTTTTATTTAATTTATTTACAAATTGTAAACTTTAAAATTTAGTTACACAGTAGAAAAATATTGGCGGAATGTAATGTGGTAACTTGATCTTTTGTTTGGGTAGACGTCGCCTTGACTGGTAGTAATAGAAACAAAACAATATAATTTTCTTTGAAAACAGTATTATGTCCGTAAAACCAATCAATTGTTCCTCTCTTTAAAATTAAAAAAGAAAACAAGAATAATAATTAATAGTTTAAAAAAATTAAAAAACACGCTTTTATATGCAACCGAACTAAAAATTAGAAAATAATTTTTCATTAAAAAAATATTGTCATTTCATAGTAAAAAGCGTGGGGTGCATTTTACTATTTTTCATAACTTTTCCATCATAGATATTGGCAAATATAATAATTATAACATTTAATATATTAAGCACCCCACGCTTTTTACTATGAAATGACAATATTTTTTTTAATGAAAAATTATTTTCTAATTTTTAGTTCGGTTGCATATAAAAGCGTGTTTTTTAGTTTTTTTAAACTATTAATTATTTTTCATTTTTTAGTTCGTTATATCAATTAACTTTGCTACTCTTGACAAAATGGCGAAAAAATTTTTAGTGAACAAGAGTAGCAAAGTTTGGAATGTTGCCAACAGATGGCAACCCACTAAAAAATTTTTTCGCCATTGAGTAGCAAAGTTTGGAATTTTGCCAACAGATGGCAACCCATGTTTTGTTTTTATAATATAATGGAATTTCTTTTTCCTGGCAATCCAAAGCAGGATAACGGGATACTGTTTGCAGATTATTGCATTGTCATGGGTCCTTAATACGTGTGCAAAGTTTCAAAGAAATCGAATAGCTGGAAGTTGGTTAAAATTAGGCTCAAAGATTCCGTTACATAGATAGCCAGATAGTTACAACCCAAGTTAATAAAAGCGTGTTAAAAATTGAACACCAATGGTGCAACTAACCCTATATTTTTATTGTTCATAAAAATTGAACACCAATGGTGTAACTAACCAAATTGTGTAAAAACTAAAAAATTCTTCTTCATTTAATAGCAAAGTTTGAAATGTTGCCAACAGATGGCACCCTAGGTGTTGTTTTTATAATATAATGGAATTTTTTTCCTGGCGATCCAAAAAAGATAACGGGATACTGTTTGCAGATTATTGCATTGTCATGTTTCCTAATACGTGTGCAAAGTTTCAAAGAAATCGAATAGCTGGAAGTTGGTTAAAATTAGGCTCAAAGATTCCGTTACATAGCCAGATTGATAGTTACAACCCAAGTTAATAAAAGCGTGTTAAAAATGAATATAAATATAAAATTACTTTCTTTATAATTTTAAAAATAAAATTTCAATCTTGTTAAAATTGTTCATCTGTAATTTCAGGACGTTTGAAGCGCTCAACAGTCTACAGTAAAATTTGATTAAAATAAATAAAAAAGTTATGAGTTGCGTGAATAAAATACTTTTTAGCCGTAAGGTAAAGATAGCTTCTTAGAATTTATGCTGACGCCAACGCTATAATGTTACGGTTGTGGGTATAATGACCTACTTTGCGAAAAGTTCAATTTATTTTATGTAACATACAGTTTTGTAAGTAATCTTAGAACTAGATTTATAACAAGAGAAGAAAGAGTAATTTTAGCATGAATATAAAATAGGTCGGGCACTTAGTATGCTTTTCGTTTTTCTTAGCAGTGGCCGGTGACAGGAATTTGTGGGTCACTACCATCACTACCATACTCATCATAAAAAAACTATGGAATACCTACTTCGTATCTAAGTCTGCAAAATGAAACGGCAGATCGTGCGTGGAAAATTCACTAGTAACTTGATTCTTTTCACTAGCAACTACTATTGTTGGAACATTGTTATTTGTCACACCAATATATTTTTTAATATTGCTGACTCGTTTATTCGTTCAGCATTGGCCGGTTGCAGCACTCGAACGATGTTATCAACAGAAGTAAGTGACTGTTTCCAATATCTCGAAATAAAAGTCACTAAACAATATACAATACATAAACTGTAGTGTATAAAGTATTCGTTAATCTATTAACTTAATGATAACACGAGAAAATGTTGGTGCACAGAAAAAGATAGAAACCGATTTAGTGAGCGGCCAAGGCGGACGCTTCAAGCGCTGTGTCTTATGCCGCCGACATAAGGCTTAAATCTCTGTACTAGTAGCCAGTAATGGCTAAAATATTTTGTTGAACAGTCTTAAAACCCGTTTATATACGGTAGAACTCTCCGTGGATAATATTTATTCGTTTGGAGCGGCACCGGTAGGGTTTTTTTCCACGTATATTGCAGTTGCGTGATTTAAAAATAACATACCTTTTATGAGACCATAAAGATCAAAGCCAGCGCTCTCACATTCACCGGTTTCCGCTGACGCTTGGTATCATGGTCGTAGCCTAATTCTTACCTTCTGCGGTCTGTCAGTCTGTATGCTTAATTTATTTTTTTTCCATTTAATTTATTTTTTAATCAAAAGTATGTTAACCAAACAAAATAATCTTTTAATTTGTTAAATAATTACGCCACGAGACATATATTGCGCGTAAAGGTATCACAAAGATGAAAATAAAATATCTGACAAGATGTTAAATTAGCAAACTTTGAGTTTTTAAAGCGGTTACTTTTACTTTCGGCCCACGGGAGGGAAGTTAACTTTCCTCCCGTCGGCCGAAAGTAAAAATTAAAAAAAGTGACACTTTTAAACTTTTAATACTCGGAAATGTCTACATTACATACATGGTTGTAAATAAGCACATTTTAGTACACTACAATGAAATATAATTTTAGATATTTTTTTTATGAGAGAGAATTACAAAATTATTCGTTTCCATAAAACCCAGTGTTGTACTCCTTTTCAGATTACCCCAACTGTATATATTAATAATTTAATAACAGGTTGTTTTAAAGCTTAACACACCTATTTCAGGGGCGTGTCCTATTTAGTTAAATTCATTTTAGAACCTAATCACATTTGCGTAATAAATACATTTTAAAATAATATTTCAAAAACAGTGGTCACCTTGTACTTGCCATTTAACTAAATCGTTAAATGTCAGCGTATTTTTAACACCCACATTGTATAAAAACCGATAACAATAATGTTTTTGTATTTAAATTTAACCCTCATGACGTCATTGGTGCTATATTTAAATAGCTTACAAATTTGATTTTCTTTTATGGATCCAATATAAGGCAGGATAAAACTTGGACAAAAAATCTTTTTATAATGTTTTCAGTCACGTAATTTTTATTATTTTTAGAAGCTTTTATATCTTATAACGTATTTATTTACTTTAGGGGAAAAATAAACATAAAAAAATGAATACTATTTAGCCGTTATTAGTAATTTTAAGTTTAAAAATGAAATAGTTTAGGAACTTTATGTTATGCTAAATTTATAGAGACAAATAACATATACCCAAATAAAAAAAAGAACAACCAATCAGAAGTCCCAAATAAAGGTCGTGTGTTGAATGTGTCACTTCTGATTGGTTATTCCTATTTTATTTTTATGTTATTTGCCTATATAAAGTCAGAATTAAACGGATTTCTGTATAACATGATACATATGTACTTACCTAGTAGCTAGTGGTAATCAAATGGGAAAAATAGGTTTACGACTTAATTTTTAATAAAAAGAGATTAACGTCTAAACGGTTAAGTCGGCTACTCATTACGCGGTACTTGGTAAGTAACTTGACTGGGACGTATACTTGGCAAGTATTTGTCGAGTTCCAAGTAAGCTATCTACATAACGCGTCTACTTATAGAATTGCGAGTTTTGGATAGTACAAGAAAACAGCAAGTAGTTTTTAAAGATGAACGAAAGTAAAACGAGGTTATAGCTGCTTTTGAAACAATCAGTTGTGGTTATATTTTATTTAAAACAACCACAGCTTAAAGCCGGCTACTCACTACTCGGTACTTGCCAGGTACTTGGTAAGTAGCAAGTAGTGTATACGACGACTCGTTAAGACTTGGCAAGTTACTTGCACTTTCCGAGCTGTAGCGAAAAACAATCACAGTCCAAGGAGCCAAGTACTTTGACTTGGCAATTTATTGGTGTTATTAGCAATAGTGGTATTACTTTACTATTATTAAAAGATGCAACCCACCACCTTCTACGTTTGCACTTTTTTTCTATTTTTTAATAAAATATAACCACAACTGATTGTTACAAAATCAGCTAAAACTGTCGTTTCACTTTCGTTCATCTTTACAAACTACTTGTAGTTTTTACTTGTACTTTCCAAAAACTCGCAATTCTAGAAGTAGACGCGTAATGTAGATAGCTCTTACTCGACAAATATTTGCCAAGTATATTTCGAGTCAAGTACAGCGTAATGAATAGCCGGCTTAACAACGTGCCGCCTAACAATATTTGACTTAACCCTTTAATTCGACTAGCCAAGTAACGCGTAATGTAGCGCCGGTAAATAAATTGCCAAGTCAAATAAGTACTTGAGCCAGTGGCTCTTTAACTTGTGATTGTTTTCCGCTAGCTCGGGAAGTGGCAAGTAATTTGTCAAGTCTAAACGAGTCATCGTATACACTACTTGCTACTTACCAAGTACTTGGCAAGAACTGCGTAGTGAGTAGCCAGCTTTAGATTCTTTAAATAAGAAGCATCTTTTTAAAGGCCAACAAATTGCTTGTAAAAAAGTAACAGTTAAAACTCAAAATTTATTTTTATTAGATAAAGAGTACAACAGCAGCACATAATCAATGTGAATTATTACTTAAGTTACGGTTTCCTAGGACTGTCGGTCGGCGGAAACCGATGCGATTTACGTTCGTCCAAATTAAATATACACTTTTAAATGAAACACATTTAAGTGAATATGTGAATTGGGCGAACGTAAATGGCGTTGGTTTCTGCCGACCGAAAGTCCTAGGAAACCGTAGCTTTAAATGATGGACCGCAATCGACTTAGTCTATGCTCCCAATATGAGTCATATAGGTTTTTGATTAAGCAAACCTTAAAAAAACATTAATAAAATTAAAAGTTGTGGGTTTGTAACTCGACAACCAATGACAATTTAAAAAAAAATTGCAAGCTGTACCATTATTTTATCACGTAGAATCACTAAATTAAATTTTGATTTATTTCCCCTAAAATTGTTGTTTAAGTTTTTGGCTAAATTCATTATTATTTAATTAATTTTTATTGTCTAAATAAATAAGAATAAAATTCAAAGAATCGGAAAAAAGTAGAAATTACTTTAATATTTTACAAGGTGTCCAGTAACTCAACCGACAAACTTTAAGTGGTGATCCTACAATAAGAATTAGAAAAAATACTTTATATGAACATATGTGCTGAACATCTTAGTTTTTGAACTACGTTTTTTTATAATAACTTTATAACAATTCAAATATTTCTGAAACATACCCTTGTGAAACACCCTTTGAAGGATTTTTGGCTATACAAAAAAATCAGCAGTGTCGTTCATAGAGTGATTTAAGGTACATATTTTTTAAGAAAAAATGGTACGCCAGTGCATTTTTCTAAAATTAAAATATTTTTATAATTCAAAATTTACTTTAAAACAAATTTGATCTTTTGACTTTTTTAAATGTAATGTACGGTTTTCGCGTAAATAATTAAACTCCATTTTTGGGCATGGTCACTTCGTATCGCTTTTATCAAATTCTGCAGTAACAAATCACCTTTATTATTAGTTCCAATAAGATACGGATTTGACCATGCCGAGATATGCTATTTATTTATTTACGCAAAAGTTAGTACTTCAAATTAAAAAGGCAAAACACTAAATTTGTTTCAAACTAAATGAGATTTGAAAAAAAATTAGAGAAATACAGTGGCGTACCATTTGTTTCTTTAAAAATATTTACCTTAAACCACTCATAGACGACGTTGGTGATAGCGAGAGTCCCCCAAATTTCTTAAAAATATATGAATTGGTATGAAAGTAATTATAAAAATACATTTAAAAAAATTACACACTCAGTAGTTCAGAAATCTATAAGACGTTTGGGAAATAATATGTCCTAAACGTCTTAGTTTTTTAACTACTAAATGTGTAATTTTTTTTAAATATTGTTTTTTTATAAACTTTTACGATAAACTTTAAGGGGCGATTCTATAATGAAAATTAGGAAAAAACTTTATATAAACATATGATGTTTATATAAAGATTTTTTCTAATTTTCATTGTAAAACCACCCCTTAAAGTTTATCGGTTGAGTTATTGGAAACCTCTGTATACTTATATAAAAAGTTCTGTTGGCAGAAATATAAAATTTTAGCATTATGCAGACGGTATATTACTTTATAAAATTATGTGTAAATGTTAGCTAAAAAAACTATAATATGGTAAAATACTATTTTTTTAAAATCGTTTATTTGCAAGTAGTTGCAACACACAAATTTTTAATTTTACAGCAGAAAAAAAACAATCTAATTAAATAAGGTGTTGCGAAAATTTGTGCAAAGATTAAGTCTCTAATATTTATTTAACGCTGGAAAATTAGCTTTTTTGTTTCCTTTATTTTGCTAGCAAGTTGCCTACGAAGCTTGTTGTACCATAAATTTAATTTAACCCTCGAAAAACAAGGGAATTACACCCACAACTTTTCATCACAGTGTTTGCGTAAGACCTAGAACCATTTACAATGATTATAAGCACAAAGTGGATTGTTTTTTTTATGACATTTTAAGTTTCTGAAAGGCTTAGAAAACAGTATGAAAATGGAGATAAGAAAAGTTGATTAAAATTTAGTCCGCACGTTTTAATTAATAATTAAGAGATGCTTTATATTTTGTATTTTGCCACAAAACTAACATAGTTAAAAAAAATGTGACAATTTAATAGAAACAATAACTAACAAGGAAACTATTCCAGGTGTTTCTTGCTGATTTTAATGAAACTACAATATGTTGTAGTACAGGGTGTCTCCGGATTTCGTTGCAAATGCAGGGTATTTTGGTTATTGTTGGAGATAGAGACTTGCAGTTGTCGCGAACTTTTTGATAAAACGAAAGATGACTCTAAAAGCTTTTTTATGGCTCTCTTAGTTTTTGACATACGGGGCGATTTTTTCTCTATTTTTGCACCTTCCTCTTATTTTATTTGTCCCATAACTTACAACAAAAAATAAAACTGATATTAGTAGATATTTTTACGTAAAATCCAGTGGTGTTGTTACATTTTTTTTTAATTTTATATTTTTCGAGATATGAACCGAACATATAATTTTTCTTATGAAACACCCTTTATATTTCTTATTCGTTAAATTATAAAGAATGTGAGCTTTTTAAAAATATATAATACCTAATATTTGTTTTTTAATTTAGACCCTAAATTGATGTTTTTAATTTTGAAATTAAATTTCGCATAGCGGGCCATGATATAGACTTTATGGTCAAAAATAAAGTTAGCCCAAAGTTTATTATTTGGTTATACTTTAAAGCAAAATCTAGGTTTTAATTTTTTATTTTATATTTTACCTAGCCCAGGACCCCCATTCACCCCTCGGTTCTGCAAGTTTGTTCACTTATTAATTAATTAAAAACTGAATATTTTGGATCAGCGCCACTGTGTTTATAATCACAACAGTGTTTAAAATTAATATATATCCATAATTTTTAGATAAACATTTGTTTTAAAATAAAATACTAGCAAACCATGTATAAAACTGATACCTTTAAAATTTAAATTTCAATAAAAATTTTGGTAACAGTTTCATACACTGCTTTCTACTATTTTGTCTAAAATCATTTTTTTTAAATCACAGATGCATAATGATTTTGGACACGTTTTTAAATATAAACGCAATAAAGCTAATAAAAAGTAATCAGTTTATTTATTTAAATTTAGGTACGCCGTTAAATTCTAAGTAAAATTCCTTAAAACTTTTCCATTTACATTTTTTTAAAATCTTTAATATCAAGTTACAAGTGCCTGGCCCAATTGACAAAATTTAAAAAGCACTCTTTATCTCCAAAACGAATTAAGTTAGTTATGATTTACTTTTACCATTAAATTTTTTATGAAAATTAAAATCGATATTGCGCAATCAGATTTGTTTTACCTACCTACCTCTTTAAGGCTCCACCCTGTAAAGATATAGGATAATATTATAGAATAAATAAGTTTTTTTAATTTAAAATGGTCAGGAAATTATCTTTTTAATAATGTATTACACTTTCTATTTCTTTTAAGCAATTTCGGATGAATTGCATATCTTTTCATTTATTATTGTTATTGGGTAGAAAGTAGGCTATAAGAATATATCATCTATTACCTTAAACAATTAAAATAAATAAATAAATCAAAAATACGTTAAAAAGTTTTCTAGTAAAACAATGAAACAGTTTTACATTTGATGGGCTTTATTGATATATTAAAAACATTTTTTAATTATACAGGTTGTTGCAAATTTAAGGGCCACCATTAGGATCTCGAAGCGGGTAAAAGATACAGGGTTGGTTGAATGAGGGTAAATTTTCGTTTCTTGCTTAACAATATTCCGTTTTAAAACTTAAAAGATGTTTCGGAATTATCCGGAAAACTTCGAAATTTGTCCAAACAGTTTTTATTTTTTTAGCTTATTTAAACAGATATTTTAAAGTAAATGGTACATTATCATTTCCACTTTTTCCCCTTTACATAATGCCGGTATTAAATTTAAGATCCGACTCTTCGTCTTTGAGCCGCCAACATCAACTTTTTTTTTAATAAGCAAAATATATTGTTTTAAACTTATTAAACTCGTGCTTTAATTCTCAAATCCAACTACATATTACACTTTACATTTATGCGACGTTTTGAACCAAAAACCATTATTCACTGTTTTGCCATTAAAAATTAAGATTTTGTTCTAACGTTTGGGAAAAATGTTCGTTCGCAGGTAAGTATGCATCCAATTTTTTATTACAGGCTATGATAAAGTTATTAGAGGCGTTTAATTAAATAAAATGCTTTATTTTAATATGTACTAGTAAATGTACGCAAACTACATATTTTCTTGTAACTTGTTAGCTGAATTATGAAAAAATAAATAATTAAATATAATAATAATGAGCAATAGAGAAAAAATGGATGTGTACTTTTCTGCGAGGCATTTTCAATTTTTCACGAATGTTTGAAATAAAATAGTAATTTTTAATAGCAAAATAGCAAATAATGGTTCTTCGGTTTTAAATGTTGCATACATGTAAATCGTGCGTATTCAAATTCAAATTCCAATAAATATATTACATAAAGGCCAATAACAATATTGGATATGGTCGCGTTGGATTTAGAATTAAAATACGAGTTTATCAAGTTTAAGACAATATATTCCGCTTATTTAAAAAACAAAGTTGATGATGGCGGCTCAAGACGAAACGTCGACTCGACTAAATTTAATATCCAATGTGTAGAGGTGAAAAAGTGGCAAAAATAATGTGACATTTATTTTAAAATATCTCTTTAAATAAACTAAGAGAAACTAAAAGCTGTTTCGTAAAATTTCGGTTTTTCCCGGATAATTTCGGAACGGCTGTAAATTTTTTAATTTTTAAAACGGAATATTCTTAAGCATATAAATGCACAACTTTATCCCAATTTAACCAAATCTCTTACCGTTTCCAAGATCCTAAATGTGGTCCTCGAATTTGAACCAGCCTGTATATTCCACTTTTGTAATTAAACAATAATAAAATAAAGAAAAATTGTAAAATGCGTATGATTTATTATTAAACTCAATAGTTATCCCGTTGGTTATTTGGAATTTGTTAAAACGTGTGTGTAAGGATTAAATGTACACGTAAACATTCACTAATATTTTTTTTATTTTTATAAAATACTAATTAATTTTTTTGTGTTTATTGCTGATTAAGCATTTTGTGACAAAAATGTATAAACTTTAAAAGTAACTGAGTAACGTAACGACATTCTAACCATAAGATAATAAAAACCAAATGGTGCTTTTTTCCTTTTATTTAAAGTTAAGGCAAAAGTTAAGACGCAATAGGTTGCTGGAAATAATGGGATAATCTTAAAGTGTATTCCGTAGACAGAAAGTTTTGCAATATAAGTCTAGCATTATATTTATAATTTTTGATTTATTACTTCTTGTTTATATAAAAACTTCGTTTTTAAAGTTTCTCAGCAACCTAGTGACTTTATATTGCCAAGGAAATAAGAAATTAAGTAAATATTAATAAAATAGTAATAAAATCTTAATAATCTTCAATGATTAAAGCAGCTTTTACAATATCATGTTAACAAATTCAAAGTTAAAGTATTGGAGGACTTAGCCACTTAGCCGCTGGGTAAGCGGGGCCGCTTATCCAGCGGTTAAGCGGCTGCGTACTCCTAAGTTTTAAAATATTGTTCGCTTCTAGGGTAGGAGTATACTATCTTATGGATTGACTCGACATTGTAAAAGGCGCTCTTACTATCGTATATCAGTAAATTATACATGGCGAACGGTATTTGCAATTTTATGCATTATTCACATTAAATTTAAAATATTTTTGTACTTTATTCTAAGGGCTCTGCTTAAAAACTATTCTGTGTGGTGCGTCGCCGTGAGCGAAGCCTAGGAAGTCTCATGTAAATTTAAGAGGATTGGCTCCTCTGTACATTTACAGAAAAAATGTAAGATAACTTTTCGAAGATACCAATATGACAAACCCTTGTGCCAAGTCTTAATAAAGCATTTTAATAGGCAAATCTTGAATTATTTAATTAAATGTTATTGCAAAATTACCAAATTTTCGGTACATTAAATAATGGGTTTAATAAAAAAAATGTTAACGTGTCTTTTAATTTGAATGTAATGGTTGTAAGATTGTTAAACAAAAAACAAAACATTCCTTGTATTGGGCTGTAAGTAAGATTTGACAAAGCCTTATAACAAATTGTTTGCTAGTGGCTGCTGTCCGTTTGATTTTACCTGAACCGAAAACTTAGTAATTTTGCAAATACATTTAATTGAATATCTTAAGATTTGCTTAATAGCTCATATATTCTTAGTAATACGATGAATTAAAGAAAGAAATAAATAATGTAATTTCCAATACCAGTATAATATTATTTAAAATATTCGGTGCTTGTCAAAATACCAGCAAGAAGAAGAAAAATACCAGCAAGAAGAAAGAACATCACCATAGTTATCTTCTGGTTAAAATATTATGTACTAAAAGATACTATTTTTGAATACCCAATATCTAGATACGTACAATCTTCTGTTGTTATTAACACGTAGTTATATTAATTTTTAGTAATGGATATGCCAGATCCTTTAGTTGATTACGCAGTTTCTAAAAGATCGTGGATGCCACCAATGCGGCGCCGGTCAATCACTCCTTTTTTGACGGAAGGTAAGATTTATAGAAATAAATAAATTATACCCAAAATTTTCTTATTTGAAATATTTTTTCTTTTATATAAACTCATTATTATATATGGTATTTAACTATTTAATAGGCAAAGCATAATATACAAATATACACTATAACAAGCTTAAGTATTAGAAAAATTATTTTTAAAAATACTTTTATTTATCCCTATTTATTTTTTACTTGTTTCCTTTGATTTGTTTGATTCTCTTGTATAAATCAATTTACAATGTTTTATCCATTCTTATTTATTTTTGAAAAAACATTGTAAATAATAATATCACAATAAATATAACTAGGTACGGTGTTCCCAAATATCGCCGTGTTGATACTGAACCCATGGACTCTATAGAATTTCTTCATGAATACGAAAATGAATTTCCCGAAGATCCCCTTCCCCATGTTGCTCTTCCTTCAAGGATTCCTTTTCCACAAATGCAGGAAAACCCGCAGGATTTTCAGGAAGAAGAAATGTACCCCCTTATTAAGTTATTAAATCAATTACAGGTAGGTAATTTTTGTATATTTTGGGTCTATTTAATTTCTACTACTTTATTGTATTTAAATAAAAATGTCGTTAATAATGTTATTGTCAAATGGTCAAAATTTTTATAGCATGTCTGCACTCTATTCCTTTTTGCCCTTTTATTTACTATTTTTTATATTTATCGAAAAAAAATTTTGTCATGCTAAAAACACTATAAAAACCGGATGAAAAGATTTGGGTATTACCATTTATATGAATTTGTTGTATTAAGTATTAATTGTAAAATGTGTGTTAAACAACAGAACGTAAGGTCAATCGTAAGTAAGATAGGATATATTAAAATTTACAATCCAATCCAAAAATGAACTAATTAAAGGTATTCCATATATAAAAGCACTAGTTTAGTATGGATTTTTTTGGAGCACTCTGTACAATTTCACTTTCGGAGACGCAGCTGACGCTCACAACGATTCATGTACAACCCTCTTGAAGCATTTAACAAGTTATGGACTGAGAGGAAATAACTAACAAATTTTACATCTGGCTTACGGTCTATTATACACATTTATTTTGTTTTAGCTCTCTCCAAAAGAAATCGAACAATACCTTAGTCCTTCAAATTACCAAAGATTAATAAAAATTATGGATCGATTTGAAGAGAATACCGATAATGATCCACCAAGTGAATTTTTATTAAATGAACTTCTTAAACAGAAAATTGAACAGGCAGAAAATGATATTAAAGGTAGCTACTCATATTTTTAATTTAATTTAAAGTAAAAAAATTTAAATTAATATTAGTTTATTCCACAATTTCTGAGTACTAAAATAAACAGGGCGACTGTAAACAATAGTGCCAAACTGCTAGAATGGAATTTTTTTATCAAAATAAACAGTTATATAATATAAAAATTGGGCCATTTATTTTAGCAAAAGTTTTTCTTTTTCTCGGTGCTTAAGCAAAATTTTAATCCATATGCACGTAAAAAATGATTTCATTTTTTAAACTTTTAATGCATAGCCACTTTTAATTATATTGAAAATAGTTTTGATGGACCTTGCGGTATATTTTATGCTGTTTAAAATTTCTTCTAGAGTTTTCTGTGTATCTTAAAAATTTATATTTACTCTAGAAAAAATTATTATTGTAGGCAAATGTATAAGTAACCAACAAAAAAGTTAAATTTCTATAGCATATTTCTATATTTTAATTTTCTAACAGGCAACCCTCTTTTTCTTTATTTCTTGTATTTTGCCTCGAAAATTAAAAATGGTTTTTTTATTATACAAGGAAAGTAGTTCTAGATTTCAGCTCGAGGTCTTGTTAAATGCCGACGCAAAGCGCAGGGAGACAATAAACTGAGAGCTAAAATCTAAATTTTTTTCCGTGTATTAACTATATCTACTATTTTGTTCTGTGATGGAAAAACGACGCCCTATTATTAAAAAAACATAATAATAAATTTAAAAAATTAATCATGTAAAATTTAAAGTTTCAAACTGGTCGACTGGTGTATTTAAAACTATATGGAAACCCTTAAGGAAATTATTTAGTATCTGACAATGTAATTTTGTTATTTGACGTATTGAAATTAAGAAGTTAAAACTAAAAGCTATCGTTTAATGGTTAATTGGAATATTATAAAGATAAAAAATATCTGACTGTACTCCTAATATAAGGTAAATGTAAGTTCTGTATAATAAATTATTCTAAAATTGAATATTTACCTTTACTAACGTGTATGTCCGGGAAAAATGTATTACTTTTTTTCACGTGAAAAAGTAATTTTATAAAAAGTCACATTTTAGTACCTGTTAACAGAGATACAATGTCAAATTGTTGCTCCGTCACGAAAAATAATAATTTATTCTAAAAATTGCATTTTGACGACCGGCAAACCAGTGCTAAGAGCGTGCTATATTTCGTAAGGTCCATCAAAACAATTTACAATATAGTAAATAATGGCTAAGCATTAAAAAATTTGAAAAATAAATACCTGTATATTAAATGGAAAAATTTCAAAATTTAAATGGAAAGTTTTCAAAATTAATTTTAAGGTAGTTCTACTGATACCACAAGAGTCAAATAAGTGCTTAAGGTAATTTGACTACCGTAGAGTATTTATATTTGGCAACGCTGCGTTAAAACAATAGAAATCATACGAAAAAAATCTTACTGCACCAGCATCTTTAAACAAGTTTAGCCAAAATGTTTGGAATTGTTTTTTCTTCCGTTTATACAAATTTATTGAAATCTGAAAATCAGTTTTTGTGAAGTAAAAATAAAATCTGCATTTTCCCATATGGATCAATGTTAAAAGAAATTATATTATTATAATTATAACTTTTTTTCAGTTCTCTCGAGACCTTTGAAAATTTAACTGGTTAATTTTTTTATTATAAAGTACTAGTGTGCTAAGTTTCATTATTTTCTGAACATTAATTCTAACATCGGTAGTACTACCTTAAGAGCTCAAACTGTGAATATTTTTTCTACATGTATATTAAAAATTTTGCTTGAACACCGAAAAAAAAACACTGCGGAAATAAATTACCCTTATAAACATCGGTCCAAAATTCTTTGTTTTTAAGATACAGGGTATTAAACTGAATGATCTCAGTGGATTGCGAATTGTTATAACTTGCACGAAATAAAAGTCTCGATACAAGGACAAAAAAACGTTTTTTTATCTCTCTTGTTCAGTTTAACAGCAAAAAGCATATTCCTAGACCAAACACAAAATATAATGCAAAAATTTTGATTTGAAAATTAGGTTTGATATATTTTTAATAACAATTGTGTAAGAATAACATTAGGTACTTAATTAAATAACATTATTTTTAAACTGACAAATTTTAGAAAATTAAGAATTTTTAAAATTTTAAACTATTTTAAAATCTTTAACATCTTATTATTTAATAGGTGGTTATGGATTAAAGGAACGATTTCCAATAACCTATAATACTCCAGATGCATTTAGAGCTGGATGGGAGGCTCGGGATGTTGGAACTTTGGACGACGATCTACCAGAACCCAGAATTTACTTTGATGAAGGTAAAATATTTTATGTTTTTTTTTATTTTCAGTTATATTGTGGCAACTTATTTTTATGGACTAAATACGTCACCGAAGGTGCGTTACTTAGATGGGGTTTGGGATACTTAGGTATAGCTAAATCACTTTAAAAAATAAATAAAAAATTATATTTAAAACCAATTAAAAATACAAACATATTTACCAGTTTATAATATGCAAGGCGTACATCTTCCTTTCTTAATCTGTAGCAGTCGACAATGGGAACAATCGGTATAGAGTTAGAGTTATATAATGTATACCTTTTCATCGGTGGGGGTAGTGGCTATAGATTTTTAAATATGTCAAAAAATACTGTTATTACTAGAGCGGGCTAGTTTCACAGTGTACAATCTCCAAAATTAGATTTTTATGTTATATCTAATTAAAAATACAAAAAGAACTTATATATTAAATATAATGCATTCTTTCTTAAGTTTAAACATTCTTTTATGGATGTAGTCATGGCCTATAAAGTGATTTATTTAAATTCAGTGTTAAAAAATATAACTATTTAGACATTTATTTTACTATTGCATTAAAAAGTTGAAATGAAGATTGTGCACTTTTAAACTAGGTCCCTATTTTTCGTTTTTGTTAGATTATTTTCTGCAAAATTAACAAAAAGTAGCCATGCTTGAGAATGTCAAAATGATGTTTTTTTACAACTTTGTAGCCTACTCTCTCTTTACCTCACTCTCAAATTGTCAGATTAGTAAAATATACACTGTTTAGCATGTAATTAACTCACACTAACTAAATCTCACGCATTCAAAAATTTCTGATGGATATACATATTTTTATTTTTTATGATTGGCCCTGTATATGAGGCTCAAATTTAGGCACCTAACCGGGTACAAGGTATGCTCCGGTATATTAATCTGCCGCGCTGTAGTACATCGCGAAATCCCTCTTGGACTCCTCTACCATGGGTTATTTGTATTACTTGCAGTTTTGAACCTTAAAAACCTCACATCTTATTTTCGTGAAATAAAATGGTTTACATTTTTCTCAATATAGACGGACCTAATTAAATGTATGCTATTTTATACTGGGTGTTTAAAATAATATTGTGACGAATTAATTATAAAAATAGTTAAACCATTAGGTTGTTTTTTTGTTTAGAGCAAGAAAACCCAGAACACGCTGAGTATGGTAGCGGACACCCAGATGAAATTTTTACCGAACGAAAACTGGAGTTTTTGGGTCCCAAAGAAGAAGTATTTAGAGAACTTAAGCAAAAGCAACAAGAGGAAAACGAAAATTTTAATAGAAAGTGGAAAGACCAGCCAGTGGTGTACTCTGAAGGAGGTTCTGAACCGGAAGAGTTATCCGAAATAGGTAACTAATTTGGTAATTAAAACAATGAATATTATTTGTTATTTCCACTTCATTTTTTAGAAAATCAAGAAAGAGAAATTGCAATGAGGGATGATCTAAGCGTATGGGACAGATACAACATGGGATTTAAAAGACCTGAGCGACTCGATGTTAAAAAACCTGGACCACTTTTTGATCCCGCAATAAGTGATACTGCAAAAAAGGTACTTTTTTCATTTATAATATAAAAAAATCATTTTTTTACGTTTTTCAAGTGGTTGTATTTTACTTAAAAATAGTCAAACTGAAATTTAAAAAGAAAAATCATTTTAAAGCTGGAAGTTTCGAGTTTTGGAAACTTACAATAAAAAGTTTAAGCAACGTATACCGCGCAATCCCAATGAATACCGACAATTTTTTTCGAAATTTTTTCGACTCTTTCTTTTGGTTTTTTTTCAACTTTACCACTCAGACTTAATTTTACCTGAAAAATGTTCTTATTTCTTGCATTCTATACAGTGTTAAAAGAAATATATATCAACTTAAAATTACCCCTATATTATGATCATTTAAAATCAAAATCGTTATCCGTTTATTCTTTTTAGAAAATTCGATCGACTAAAAAAAACGGCCCTATGAATTAAATCGAAACTTTGTGGGGATTTTGTAGGCATATTGAACTGTAAGAGGTACACTTAACAATACTGGTTTTTTCGAAATTTTTACTTTAGCGTCTGAATATCCGAGAAGCGAGGAATCACCCTTTTGTATTTTTTAAATTAACATATAAAATAATAAATTTAAAAACCATAGCCATATTTGGTGCAGATATTATTCAGGATTTTTAAACCCCCTTAATTTTCTTGAGCGATCAGCGGTTTCTAAGATATTGATGGTTAAAGAAAAAATAAAGTTCGATATTTCAGTCAGAAGTGGTCAAATCGAAGTTTTCAAAAAAGCAAATTAAAACTGAATGAACAAGCTATTTAATCCATATATAGTGGTAAAGTTGCACAATTTTTTTGTTCGTATACCAAAAAAAAGTGTTTATCGTAATATCTCAAAACTATATACTTTTTTTTTTAAATTTAGTTTGATCATTTTTAAGCGAAATACAGCCACTTGAAAAACGTCAAAAGATTTGGAGTTTTTTTTGTATGTTTTAATTTTTTCCGCTAGTGTATTTACAAGTAGAAGCATAGAATTATGAACAAAAATGCTGTTTTTATGTATTTCTAAATATATTTTTTATACCATTTAAAGCTGTAGCAGCCAACTCTTATTCCACAAATGATATAATACCTTCCATGATGAAAAAGAAACCACGAGGTGGTAACCCAAATCCGAACTCAAACTACGAAAGCTTAAAAAATAGGGATGAAGATGGACAATACGTTTATATTGAATTTAAAGATTTTTGCAAAATTGGAGAAAAGGAAAAGAAATTATTCAGAATATTTCATATTTGTTGCATATGGAACAGTCGGACTTTCGTGATGGATTGTGAGTGACATACTAATTATAAAAACTGATTATTTTAGATTAAGTAGAAATAAGCTGTATTTATAGTACTAAATTTATAGTATTTTAAGTTTTTAACCTAATTTGATAGTAATAAAAGAAAAAGTAAAAAAAAACTTTTATACCACTTTTAAACATAAAAAAATGGAAATTACTATATGTTTTAAACACTATAATATAAAAATTTTATTTACCCTTTTATCAAAAAAATGTTTTTTTTCCTTTGGGAATTTAAAAAGTTCTAACAGTAAAACCAAAAAAAAAAAAATGTTTGAATATTCGAATTTTATACTTTGATTATTTTTTACTAAATTTGGTACATAATTACCTTTATTTATTTTAGGACTCACCTTAAGTCGGTTTCTTTTAAAGTACTTCCCAATACTCGTGGTCTTAACGCTAGTGAAGTAGCCAAGCGCATAGGTACGTATATTTTGTTACCTTTCAGAGGCAAAAGAGCAACAGGTCAAACACCAATTTTGTAAGGCTGTAATAACCGTCGACGTATGATAAGCATATTTTTTTATTGCATAATAGTTAGCGATACGAGACATTTTTTCTTTTAGAGGAAATCAAGAAAACACTCGAAAAGCAAACAGGAGTTGAAGTCACATCTGTTGGAGTTGGAAATAAGGTACTTTTATCTAAGATTTTTTTTAAAGTGTTAAGGTCCTTACAATAGTTTTTTTTTAAGAGTCTAGAGATTTTTGGTATATATTGATTATTATTTGCAAAGGCAAGTTACAATACGGATTTGGTGATTTTTTTAAAATCATGTTTCTATTGACCAGAAATACCACAGCTTTACTATTCGGATATAAGAGCAAAAAGATAAAAAGTTGGGGTTAACGACAAGGTACAGATTTAGCTTTGTGCCAGACCATAGGTTTAATCTTGTGTAAAAAAAGAGCAAATAAATTTATTTAGAACCATATATGTAATGTTGGCAATTTTGGATTTTAAAAGGTTAAAGGTAAGATTTTTTTACCTTTTACTTTTGACCAACGGGCGGAAAGTTTACTTCTCTCCGCCAGAACCGTCAAAAAAGGTCAAAGATTTGCCAGCTTGATAACTTGTCTAATATTTTAGGCCTTTCTTTGACATATTAACATCCCATAAATAATTGGTGAAGGATTTATTTGACAAATTAATAATTATTTTCTTTATTACGTGCTACTTTTTTCTCGGCAGTAATAAAACACTTTCCAGCTTGGTATCTATTGACCTATTTCTTTGTTGTGGTAAAACTCTTAACAACATGACTCACGCTTAATAAATTCTTGTCTTTCATGGCCTATTCCACTGAACAATAAAAATCAAAAAAATAATTTTTAAAAAATCTTGGGTATTATTTATAGTTAAGGTAAGGAATTACTTTTTAATTTAAAGCAGTTTAAACGAAGCCAATTACATTGGTAATTTTTTGTATAAACATAATAATAGCACACAACAAATCCGTAGGGGTAAAAATAGCCAGTAATAAAATTGACTTCATGATAATAACATTTTTGAAAGCTTTTTCGGGGGGGTTCTTTTGACGAGTTCCACGAATATACATACCGTCATATGTATATAAAAACGTCATGTCAAATGTTTCGGGTGTCGAACTGGGCTAACGCGTCACTTTTTTGTCGGACAAGTTTACCACAATGTTTTAGATACAATTTTTAAACATTCTGCCGAAAATTTCAAGGATTACAGTTACGAAACCCGCTCAATCCGATAACCAAAATATGTCCATCGTTCTTAAGGTTTCGTGACTAACAGTTAGTTTTTGGACAATGTTTAAAAATTGCATGCAAAACATATGGTAAACTTATCCGGCAAAAAGTGACGCGTTTGCCCAGTCCGACACCTGAAACATTTGACATTGACAGGCTGGGTTAAAGCGCCGCTTTCATATATGGCGGAATGTATATTCGTCGTAGGCTCGTTAAAAGAAATCCCCTAAAAAGGTTTTAAAAGAGTTATTATAATGAAGTCAATTTTTGACTGGCCCAAAAATATATTTTATTAATAAAATACAAAAGTACCCTAGTACGTATTATTTTTTTAAGGAAAAAGTATAGTTTTAATTTGCAATACATTTTACAAAGTATTTCTTAGCACAAACTTAATATTGCTATGTTGCAGTAAAGTGCGAACATAATAATATAAAATATATAATTTGCTTATATCATAAAAATTTAATTATTTTATTAGGTTTTATCTATTTGTATCTATATTACTTGTTAACACTAATTTTGAAGCAAGCGACCATCACCCATCTGGTTACCGGATAAACATTGTTTTATATTAAAGATAGTATTTAAGCAAAGGTATCGCCATGGAGTTGCCTAAAAATTACGTCAAAGCCATATTTAATTAAAAAATATAACCCTAAAATTTTTGACTTACCTTGTTTAATTGCGACCTCAATATTTTTAAATCGTACGAGTTATTTTTTTTAATAGGTCATAGCCTTGACCCATTTTTTTTACGCAAGCCCATGGCAATACCTTTGTTCAATTACTATCTTTAATATAAAACAGTTTTTATCCGGTAAACAGATAGGTAAAGGTCGGTTCCTATTCGGATCTTAGACAATAAGAATAATAATTTTTAGGAAAAAATGCAGACCGTTCTTTTTAACAAAATCAATCCAGAAAATCAGTACATCGTTATATTTCTTGTCTGTGGCGTCTTGGTAGCTCTTATTCTTGCAACCATAATTCTTTCCCTTATAAGAAAACATGTTAAGTCTAAGGAAAAACTGCAAGGATTAGCTAGACCCGACACTGAGGCTAGTAAGGATTACCAAGATCTTTGCAGGGCAACAATGGCAACTAAACGACAAACTACTGAGTCAGCTCATGACAAGGGTAAGTAAAAAGTAAAGAATCACCTATCATAAAAATCAAACATAGAATGCAAATAGATATATTTTTACATAAATATGTCCGAAAGTCCGAAGCAGCTAAAGTATTGTAAAGGATAATAATTATTGTAATTAGTTTAATTTAAATTGTTCATTTTACCGACAAAAAAATTACAAATAAAGATTATATTCTTGTACAGTAACAGTAATATACAATACTAAAAAATACCGGTATGGAAACCAGACCGACGATCATACATAAATCAAAGACTGAATTCCTTCCACCGACTTGCTATGTACTCCCTAAAATTTACCGCTGCAACGAATGCGCTGATTTCAGTTAGGATTTCCTCCAGCCCACCGCTTCCGCATTTTGTTGGATAACGATGCGAGCAACACACATCCCAACACGAATATTTACTATGCTTTTAATTCCCTATGGTCGGCCAGTTGGTTTCCACATCTGTATATTGTGTTAACATAATAGTAAATAAAACACTTTACTGCATTCTCCATTTTTTTTCTACGACCGTATTAATTTTATAGCTTTAATTTATGAGTCATCCAAATCTATTATTAACTATAAATTTCGATAATTTATAGGAATTTTACCTGCAAACTGTAAAATTTTAAATTTAGTAATACATGAACCAAAAGAATGGATGGCGAAACTATGGTTCTTCTTTTGGTTTACTTGATCTCGCGTTTACTGTTACATTACATAAATTTATATTAAAATAAATTCTAGTAGGTATTGCAATAAAGAACCCATTAAAAGTATAAAAAGCATCCAAGTGTTAAAAAAATAAGTTTTTTTTCAAATAATTTATACAGGGTGTTCCGAAATTCAATTAAATTTCAGGGGCATATATCTACGTCGAAAATAAGCCCTAGTTTCCTATACAGACATATGTCCGAAAACTCTTTCTTTTAGCGATACTGGGTGTTAAAATTCTAAGGAAAAACACATTTTTTATAATAATTTTTAAACTACTCTAGATATTTAATTGGTATTCAGTACATTGCTTAACAGCAGCAAGTGACATTTTTTATGCAAAATATTTTAAAAATGTACTAGTGGCGTCCGTATCATATTTGTATGGGCTATTTTTCAAGAAAAAAATGGTGCTCCACTGCTTTTTAATAAAATAAAGATTACTTTGTAAATCCCCATTGACTTTGGAACAAATTTGATCTCTTGACTTTTCCCACACGATACACTTTTTCGAAGAAAAAAATAAACACCACTTTGATGCATGACGAATTTGCGAAAATAATGACAACAATGTTCAACATTTTACTAAAATTTCAAATTATTTTGTTAAGTTTTTACCAGCAAATTCGTCATGCATCAAAGTGTTTTTTTGTTTAAAAACAATGCATTGTTCAGGAAAAAGTCAAGATATCAAATGTGTTCCTAATTCAATAAAGATTTTAAAAATAATTTTTATTTTAGAAAAAAGCTTTTTTTATAAAGGTAGTCCATAAAAATATGGTACGTACGCCAATTTGTTTTATTTTATTAAAAAAAAATTCTCTTGCTGGTGTTAAGCAGTTAAATACCAAATTAAATACCTAAAGTAGTTTAAAAATTATAATAAAAAAAATGTTTTTTTCTTAGGATTTTAACACCTTGTATCACAAGAAGGCAGCGTTTTCGGACATATATTTTTATATAAGAATCTAGGGGTTATTTTCGACGTAGAATATACCCTTAAAATGTGATGTATACATTTTGGAACACCCTGTATAGTTTACTAAAATGGACTAATTTATCTTTATGAGAACGATTAAAAAACCTTTTTTAGCGGTCGTAGAAAGATTATTTTTAAAGTTTGTTCCTAATTTACGTTTAAATTAAGCACTATTTACCACTATTACTTTAACAATATTAACATTTTTTTATTATGTTAAAAATTAAATTTGAAATAATAAAATTTTTAATTTAGTTCCTTACGTATTGTATTTATCAAGAAACGAAATTGTCCTGTAATTAAAAGAAAGTTAATCAAGAAAAGTAAATAAAAACTGAAGATTTAAAAATTGATAGGTAACTTATTTTAACCTAAAATAATAACTTTATAAAAAGTAATATTTCTATTTGGACCTATAGGCAGAATAACCTCACTGTCTGAGAAAAGTCCTTCCAGCAGATCAAGTACATCCTCTTGGAGTGAGGAACCCGCATTACATAATATGGATATATCAACAGGTAAAATATTTTGAAAATTTTTCTTCTCGAAGTTAAGTCTCAGAGCTTATAGGTGTAATACGCGTAAAGAAAAGTAAATTTACCTAAAAATGTTTATATTTAAGTATTCAAATAAGCTCCCCATAAAATATTAAAGTTAACAAAATAAGGGCTATTTTATTTTTTTTTATAAATGTTCTTTTTATTCAACAAACTGTCAAATTCAAAAATAATCTCAAAACTATAACGCACCGTTAACCACTGGCATATGTAAAAACCGAATTACAATGCAAACATTTTTTTCATAGGCATTTCAATTATCAATAGTTAACAAATATTGCCGATTTTTTAAAGGTTATGGTAGTATTGAAAATATTAGTTTTTCTAATTTTATTATTATTATTTTTTATTAACGGCTAGATTTGACAACTTATATTTTTATATCTTAACTAAGAATGACCCGTTTCTCAGTTAAGATATAAAAACGGTGTTCATAATAAATATTCATAATTAATTTAAGAATCTGATAAAATTGTAATTAGTATTTCTTAATATAAGTGCTCAACCTTATGGGGAGTCAATTTTAATTAATTATTTATCTTAGTTTACTTACAATCCTACCTCAAATATACATATAAAACGTCTTTTCCATGGCCTGTCCCTGGCTAGTTTATAAAGTAAATCACTCCTTTTAAGTAGACATGAATCCAGGAAAATGGTTAAATCTAGTATGTATTTATAAATATAAATAATGATTGTAATGATTAACGTTAAAAACATATTTTCTTGTCATTTTTGTCCGTCATTTTGATTCCGACGTTCGTAATTAAGATTGTACTTTAGTGAGACAGTCTCTCACCTGGTTACATTTCCTAAATACATTTTTCAAATTTAATTTTATTCGCATATTTACTTTAATTGGTATATATAAATATATATATATATATATATATATATATATATATATATATATATATATATATATATATATATATATATATATATATATATATATAAAAGTGAATGGTTCTTGAGCCTTGAGTACAAATACATTAATAAAAGTGGAGATCCTTTGGACGTATGTCTCATCGTGACTGTAAAAATTAATAAATAAGCCTATAGCAAAATTCGGCTACTATGGTTGGTTGTTTAAAAATTACGGAGTCTCCAAAAGAAAATGGAATACCCTCGAGCCCGACCAAGACGTGTGACACGTGTTTCGTCTTCAAGTTAAGACATGTCAAACCGCTTCCAGGTCGCTAGACGTTTGATGAAGCCCCTGACTGACTGTAAATATTCTTTCCTGTCGATCAGAACTAATAAAATACAGACAGCGGTGCCATCTCACCAAGAAATTTAAGAACAACCAGCCATAGCATCGAGAGGTTAGAAGGTGGTAGGTAAAAAGTGCGCCATCTAGTTGTATATGGCGAAAGTTAAAATGCAACATACTGTTATGCCAACGAAACCATATGGAAATATATATATATATATATATATATATATATACTCCATATGGTATGTATATATATATATATATATATATGTATATATATATATATATATATATATGTGTCTGGAGTATTGCCTTGCACATCTAAAACATTAGTTTACCAAACGGACCTATGCAAAATGAAGAAGAACTGAGAAATCGAATAATGGACTCTTGTAGAACGATTGAAAATACTCCAGGAATTTTCCAGAGGGTACGCGAATCAATGAGGAGAAGATTGATGCGTGCCTACAGGCAGGGGTGGCATTTCCAACATTTATTGTGATTTTGATCTGGTTTTTCATCCTGTTTTTATTTAGTGTTCGTCTGTTATTTTTTTTTTAATATTTCATGTTGATTAAAAAAGTTAATTTACAAAATTGTTTCATTTTTTTCAAAACACATGCATCGATTTCAAACCAAACCAAACCAAACCAAAATATTTCGAAAACGATTGCTCCTAGCGTCATCTAATAAGAGTACCTTTTTACGTAAAAATGACTAAGGAATCCATTTCTTTAACAAAAATGTAAATACAGGGTTGTACAAAAAGTCATGAGCCTTTGAAAGTGAGAATATACATGTGGCTAGCGCCCTCTACAAGTAAGAGCTAAATTAAGAACAAATTCAAATTTCTCATGTCAAAAAACCCCCAGGTACCAATTTTCGTTCGAAATCGGCATTATTTAGGAAATTATGCAGAAAAAACATAAATAAAAATAAAACTTTGACACCCTGTATCTTGAAAGCGAAGCATCTTAGACCACACGTTCATAGGAACTTTTACCTTAAAAATACTTGAAAAATCACTCTCTGAAATATCGGACACTTATTAAATAACACCCTCTATAAAAGTCCCTACCCTGGCTTTTTTCTACAACGATATAAAAATGAAAATTTGACTCACCACCTAGCACATTAAGAAAACATGTTTGTTGTTTAGATGATCCTCTTTTTAAAATGTAATTCAAAATTCAAATATTTTTGTTATGCCGCGTTTTATCCGTAAAGCGATTACGTCTTAAATAAGAGTGACCCATATAAACAATTTTTGGTAATTGACATCGTTTTACGTGTTCTATAAGCTGTTGGGAGATTTTTAATATGACTTGGGATTTTTATACTTGAGACTTAGGTTTTAAGGTAAATTAAAGCTTACTTTAAGATATCTTTTAATTTTTTTTTTTGTTTAGGTCACATGGTTTTAAGTTACATGGAAGACCACTTAAAGAACAAAGACCGCTTAGATCAAGAATGGGTAGCTTTATGTGCCTATGTTGCCGAACCCTGTGAAACCTCCATTGCCAACAAAAGGAAAATGTGGAAAAAACCGATATCCTGAAGTAGTACCATATGACCATGCCAGGGTTATCTTAAATGAGCTGTCTAATGCTAACTCTTCTGACTACATAAACGCCTCAAGTATTACCGACCACGATCCAAGGTAAGTAAATTTGTAGAATTTTGACTGTATCAAAAAGTTTGCCCTGAAATTTGTATCTCATTTGGATGTCTGATTGGCATAAAGCAGGTTGGAATAATTGTGGATTGTTATCATCAATAAACCTAAAAATGTTTTAATAATAAACTTTAAATTGTAGTACAAACTTAAAAGCTTTATATTCAAACATGCTTCCAAAAATCATTAGAATGACGATTTAGTATTTTGACCCGTCTTCGCTTTATGCCATTTTACCACGAGAACTCGTATAGTTGAAATTGGTGCTGGCAAACAAAACCGGTTAACCGATTTTCGAATAACTGCGGCTTTGGCTAAAACTGAAAACCGATTTTCGAATACCAGTTTTCGGTTTTCGAAAACCGAAAACCCGTTTTTAGGATAATTGGTTTTCGGTTAACCGCGGTTTTGTCTAAAACCCAAAACCGGTTCTTTGAATATTAATCAGTCGGTTTTTAATTGAATTCGGATTTGATTCAAAGAAAAAAAACGGTAATTTTGTAAAATTGAATATCGGTTGATAGATTTATGTAGGTTACAAGCTTTGGGAATACTTATTTATATTTTTTACTATTAGGCCCGTACGCAGACTTTTAAAGAGGGAGGGGAAGAAACAAAAAAACATAAATCTGAAAAGCAGTAATGCTCAATTTACACCCCCACTTTCCCCGAAAAACCTATTTATATATCTCACCTGGGGAGGGACAATCCCCCTCTGCGGACGGCTCTGTATTACTATATTTAAATACTTACTAACTTTAAAATAAATCGATGTGAATTTTTATTTAAAAAAAAGGTTGGGAAACTACCGAATAAATTATACTATATAAGGAATAGTTATTGGTATACCAGCCAGTAATGCAATAACACAACAAGCACTTTAAGTCACCCATGTTTACATCCCGGTATTCGCGTTAGGTTGTCTCTTTTCCACGCATTGCCTATATGTATAATTGACTGGCGGATTTTGTATATCAGTAAATGTCGCTTTCTAAAATACAGTAGCTGCGCTTGTTTTTCTTAAATTATATGTCTCATACGTTAATATTAAAGTAAAAAATATAAATGCATCACATCCAAGAAAAATGGTACAAATCTATAAAAACTAATCTAAATACTCTTATGTAGCCAAAAAATGTAAAAATTCGCATTTTCTATTTATTAAAGTTTGAATCAAATAAAGATGATTATGTTAATGAATTTTAAATAGACGGTATATTCCTGAATAATAGGTAATACAGAAACGTGCCAAATGAACTCCACTGAGTGATGTTTTTACTAATTAAAATTTAAACACAACATGTAATTTAATGTAGACCTTAAAAGTCTTCTGTCTGAGGAATATGGGGATTTAAGTTAAAATGTTTGTCTTAAAATGTATATATTTTTTTTATATTTAATCTATTTTACATCATATTTTGCATATAAATGTGTGTTGGTTTGTCAAAAATCTTTAATAACGCCTTCGTAATAAATTACTTTATTCTGACCTACCCTTCAATTTAATAAGCTATTTTATATTTTTTTAAATATTTAACAATGATTTTACAGAAATCCAGCTTATATTGCTACTCAAGGGCCTTTACCTCACACCGCCCCTGACTTTTGGCAACTGATTTGGGAACAGGGGGCAGTGGTTATTGTGATGCTATCCAGACTTACTGAAGGTGGTACAGCTATGTGTCATCGATATTGGCCGGAAGAAGGTAATAGTAAAGATAAGACTACATGCATCCATTTCTTTGTATGTATTTAAAAAAGTAATTTCTTAAAAACTTCTTTCATTATTTCTAATTTACGGTTATGGTGACTTACTTTCCAGTTTAATTATTGTAATCATGCTAAACATATTAGCAGAGCTACAGATTGTTTCACAACTTATCCGACAAACTTTAAGGGGCTAATTCTACAATAAAAAATATAAGAAAAAACTTTACATGAACATATGTTCTAAACGTTTTAGTATTTGAACTACAGGGTGTTAAATTTTAAAAAAAATATTGTTTTTTGGGTATAATTTTTATACCAATTCAGATATTTTTAAAAATTGGGGAGATGCCTTCTATACACCAGCAGACATTTTTGATCATACAAGAAAAAAATAATTTTACCATTGTCGTCCCTAAGGCATTAATATTTTTAATAAAAAAATGGTACGCCAGTGCATTTTTCTAAAACACAAATACTGTTTAAAATTCCCATTCTGTTTGTAAAAAATTAATCTTTTGACTTTTTGTTATTTGATGTGAGCGTAAATAAATAAAACCATTTCTTGGCATGGTCAATGCATAATAATATGTTCTACATTAAAAAAACACATTCGTTATTTATCCTTTAATTAGATAGGGATTTAACCATGCCAAGAAATGGCTTCAATTTATATACGCAAAAACTGTGCATCAAATAAAAAAGTTAAGAAATCTTATTTCTTCCAAATCTGATGGGAATGGAAAAATATTTTTATTTTAGAAAATGCAGTGGTGTACCATTTTTTATTAAAAAATATTAACACTAAACATCTTATGGACCACACTGGCGGAAATTATTTTTGTGCCAAAAATATCTTCTGGTGCATAGAAGGCGTTCACCATTTTCTAAAAAAACATATAAATTGGTATAAAAGCTATTACAAAAATAATAATTATTTTAAATTTTTAACACTCCGTAGTTTTAAAACAAAGACGTTTAGGACATGCTTTATAGGAAGTTTTTTCTTATTTTTATTGTAGAATGACCCCGTAAAGTTTGTCGGATAAGTTGTGAAATACCCTGTATTGTTCCAAAAATATCTTGTGTAACTTATTTAATGTAGGAAGTAAAATTTTACTTATCTTTTAAGGTTCTGAAGTATACCACATTTACGAAGTCCATCTTGTGAGCGAACATATCTGGTGCGATGACTATTTAGTTAGGTCATTTTACCTTAAGAACGTCAGAACAGGCGAAACTAGGACTGTTACTCAGTTCCACTTTTATCCTGGCCGGAAGCAGGTGTTCCCGCGTCGACAAAAGCTCTCTTAGAATTCAGGTATTTATTTATTTAAACATTTTTAAAAATTTTACAGTACAATAATTCGCAAAGCAATATTTATATTTATATTTATTTTTTTAATATACTTTTGTTTTTATAGCTTTATGAAAATTTGGTTGTAATGTTAATAAACCTATTTTCCCTGACAGCTTTTGCTTTCTCACCAATAAATTAAAAACTGACTTTTTCTATCACTCAGTTATTTATATGTCTGTTTCCCTTCAATTAAGTCCACATAACGGCTACTCTTTGATATTTCAATATTGTCTACATTGCAAATCCACTCCACTTTAAAGCTTGTTTTTACTTGATTAAATGGGTAATAAATTACAAGGAACAACAATATCCAAAAAAGCCAATAAAAAATAATAAATAGTGTAACCGTAATGTCTAAACAAAAATGATTATAGAAAGAGGAGAGACTTTTTTATTCTTCGTAAAAATTAAGGCTAAAGTTCCTTATTATACACTTACAGCAGGGGTCATCAACTACTTTTATTAGGGGGTTACTTTTTTAAAAATAACATGACCGTCCCTGTCCGGAAATAAAAGCCACCTTATGGATAGGTTTGACAATTGAAATAATAAACTGTATTATTTAAACATGTGTAGATACAATATAAATAAAATAATAACATTCTAATCAAAAGGAAGTACCATGGGCTTTACAGTTTTAGTAAGACATATGACATTGACAGCGCGGAAAAAATAAAATAGCGTACTTAACAAGGTCCGCACAACATAGGTTGGCGATCCGGATCCAGACCGCGGTCCCCTGCACTACAGTGTACTTCTATACTTCTATAAGTAGCTTAATGTTACAGATACTTGGTAAAAGTATAGATGGTATCACTTCATTTTTTATATGATTCTGTGGGTTTTCTTGATTAGATAAGTACCGGAATTTAATTAAGTAAATTGAAGAACTTTAAGCTAGATAAACTTAAACCTTAAATTAAATAAACGTTGTAAAATATCATGAGAAATCTCTTTTTCAGACGAAAGGTAAACAAATCGTATCGTGGTCGATCATGTCCAATAGTTGTTCACTGCAGCGATGGTGCAGGTCGTACTGGTACATACTGTCTTATTGATATGGTACTTAGCAGAATGGCTAAAGGCGCCAAGGAAATAGATATTGCTGCTACACTAGAACACTTGAGGGATCAGAGACCTAAGATGGTATGTAGAACGTATTTTTTGTTTAAACTCCTAAAATACGATAAATAAATTTTATGTTGAGGTGTATTTTAAAAGAAAATCTTGTAAAATGTCTTAAAACCCTGTTTTTAATTTCCACGGTATGTCTAGGTAAGTTGTCGTCATATAGGAAACTTTTTAATATCAATTGTATGAGAAAATGTTATTCCATAAAAATTCTGCATTGTCTAAAATTTAAATTGCAATTAGATATCAAATTGTATCAGTCCTCTACGAGGTTTGGCCAAAAATGTATTTTTGGGTTAGGACTAAAGTATCTGTATTTTTGTTCATATTGAAAGTTGGTTATCAAGAAAAAGGTTTAAAATTTAAAATGCCTTTTAAATATGCAGTTTTGTTTGTTTATATAAATAAAACAAAACATTATTTTTTCACTGCGATAATAGCAAAAATTTAAGTTTGTATGGACATTCCCGAATTGTACAGGGTTTTCTTTAATATTTTGCCACCAATAACGAAATATTATAAAATAAAAACTTCTTGTATAAAAGTTTTATAATTAATTTCATCTATTATTATCCATTAACCATAAGAAAGAAACAAATAAACATCAGAAACTCAAGAAAAATGAAGAGATAAACTTTTTTAAAATATAACACACTGTATATTGGGTTAATATTAAAAAGTCTTTTATATAGCTTTACAAAAGTACCACATTTAATCTATATTTTGGAGTTTTAGAAATATGACCATTTATATATAAAGAATAGCAGAGACGAGGGCTTTGGGCGTTAAGTTAAATTTTGTAGCCTATGTTTACCGACCTCTTTGTTGGAACAAGTAAATGTCATATCATATCTTCGCGTATTATGGGCAACATAAGGATATGCGTGTTATAAGCTCATACAATTGTGAAATAGAAGCTAACCTTATTACCTTTTATTTTAGGAAGTTTTTACTTTTACATCTGCTTATTCTTATATGTATGTTTGTGCTTTCAAATGAAGCCTATTTGTATATTTTATGTATTTAGCCAATATAGTCTATTAAGTGTTAAATATTTTTATTATCTAGTATTTGTTGGTGCTACATGTTTTACTTACAAATTTTTCTTTTGGTAACTTTCGTCTTAATGTGATTACTCTAAGAACTACTATTAAAAAAGAAAATATTTATGATATATTTTGCTGGGCCTGTTTTTTTCGATTCGATAACATGGAAACAACAATCATCTTATTTTCTTTATATTTATTAGAACATTTTTTATTTATTAGAATATTTCTGATATGACCTTACTATCAAATTATAAAACCTATGTAAGTTTTACGAGTGGCAAATCTTAAAGAAAATATAAAAATTGACCATTTAATTCTGAATACTAGCAGATATAATTTCCATTATATTGTAAATTGTAACCTTTATTTTTCAAATTCTTTCATCACTTTCGAAGGTTTCCGAAACCACCCGAATTATCCATTGAGAACTTTTATGCCATCCTGTACTATGGAATTTTCGCGATATTTCTCCAAAATTCTAAATCATTCTTCACTTTTCCATATTTTTATTTTTTTGTGCTGTTAACTTCGAGACATTGACAACTGAAGATTTTGTCGTTGTAACCATAGTAAAGCTTTTTAAATGACCTTTTGATAATAATATAATATACAGGGTGTTCCATTTAAAAAAGTATATCCCTTCAATTTTTTTAGTTTTTGATGTTTATTTGTTTTTTTTTGTTATGCTTAAAAGATAATATATTACAATCTATAAAACTTTTATTTAAAAAGTTTTTCTATTTCTCTTCGTTATTTTTGTAATTGGCTGGCAAACTATAAATGAAAATCCTGTACATTGTTTTTGTTTTATAAAACTTATAATTATTACATGTATTGCACCAATGTACATACCTACCTTTTCATAGTTGCCAATAAAAATAAAAACTTTTTTGATAAATAAACAAGTTAACATATTTTAAAGTTTTTAAACATTTTTCCTTTAAAACAATTTTCGATATTAGCAAAAATGCAGGTCTTTTACTCTTAAGCAAAAATTGCATTTTTCGATAAAACTCATAGACTAGAATATGGCTTATCCTCATAGATGTTTTGATTCCCATACGAATTACGTAGACATACTGTATATTAAAAATAATTTTCTTCTTTGTAAAAATTCAGATATTTATGCACTTTATATTTTCACACTAAGTATATAAAATAAAAACGTTTTAGTTACAAGTAATTCATATGCAGAACCATTAGATAAATGATCCTGTATACGACGATGCCAATATAATATTATTATATTTAAATATTTTGCAAAATAATGATAAAAAATCGAAATTTTAAAAGATTTGACAATATACAAACTTTTTGTTATTACAAAAGATGCGCCAAAAATTTTTTTTTTTGTTTATTTTAGGTAACCGAAAATAACTATCTTTATTAATTGGTTTATTAAACACAAAATAGCGTCTAATAAAAACAAATTTTTGCTAAATTCATATAAAAGGAAATTTATCAGTTCCCATTTGTGTATATTTAAATTAAAAACATTATAATATCTTCTCTTTTAGGTTCACAAATTACAGAAAAAGACTGAGACTAAACATGTTTTTCATTGTTGCTTTAATTTATAATTAACTATAACCTTATTTACTATGTCATAATTTGTTAGGTCGCTACAAAACAACAGTTCGAATTTGTCCTCACAGCAGTGGCAGAAGAAGTGCATGCAATCCTAAAAGCCCTGCCGCCACAACCTTCACCAGCTCCGCAAACTACGCAGGAAAAATCCGAGAAATGAATACTTAAAGAAAATGGGATTGAAAAAACATTGCAAGGCTAATTAACCAATTTATTATAAATTAAATCACATTTTTTCAATATTACTAAAATTTATAAGGGAATATTTTTTTAACTAAAAAATTGTTAGCTAGCAATTTTTATTCAATCCCATTCTACAAAACTCAGGCAACCGTTTAAGGCTAAATGAAAATAAACTTCTCGCTCTGACAATAAGCAACGCTCAATATAACTTATTTAGCCCTATTGAGGGTAGCTTACATTCCGAGCCCTTATATAGCGGGTCTTAGGGTTTACAGTTAAAAAAACACTTCATTAAAGAAAATAATATTATTTCGGTGAAATAAGTTGTACTAAACCTAACTTGTCTTAAATTACAATAATTCATAATAAGTGGGTTTTATGTAAAAATAAAATAAATTGGTAGTATTTTTAATATAACTGGAAAGGCAGGAGTCGGTAAGATTTAAATATGATCCCAAAAACTTACTTAGACATCTCACACCACCACCGAATGTCCAGCATCCACACAAAGTGTTGAAAATATTTTTCCTAATTAGGTAAACGGTAAATACAAAAATTGTTTATATGATAACCTTATTTGCTCTGACTCTAAACCTTACGACTCCGAAAAATCTTTATAGAATATTTATTTTATTAGTATATTATATCATTTTAATGTACCTTTCTAAAAACCTTTTATTCTACCTATTAATCTACATATCTAGTAGAATCTATCAGGTTTCCCCAAATCGAAAAAAGTTAGTTATTTATCCCAGAGTAAATTAGTATTATCTATCTATATTTTTTCGTCAATACTATCCTATTGACGCTATCAGTGTGCAAAAAAAGAGATAGCCCTATACGATTTAGGTGATAATAGAGAGATAGAGATATATGTATAAACAGGAAAGAAATATAAAATATATTTATTGGTGTTTTTTTTCTGCAAGTAAATTGTGAAAGGAATAAAAATATATTCCCCCTATTAAGCTCTTATCTCAATATTTTGTTAACTAGGCATTTCACGAGGCAGTAGTGTTTTAGTGTACTTCAAAGCCCTAGATATGTGAGGATATTTATGTCTTTATGTTTGATTCATTTTTAGGTCAAAATTAGTTGAAATTTAAAAATAAAAAGAAAAATAATATAAACAATTTAACTGGTCACTTAAAAATTTTGACACACGAAATTTTTAAAACGAATATAGTGGTTCCCTGTCATTTGAAACTTTGAGGGCTTTCGGAGTATGTTAAATTTATGTAGCCTATATATACTGACCTATGTCGGAGCAAAAATGGCATATCATATCTTCGCGTATTATGGGCGACAAAAGATATGCGTGTTATAAGCTCATACATTTGTGAAATAGAAACTAACCTTATTACCTTTTATTTTATGAGATGTTTTCCTATACATCTGCTTATTCCTGTATGTATATTTGTGCTTTAAAATTAAACTTATTTGTATATTTTATTTATTTAGCCAATATAGTCTATTACGTGTTAAATATTTTTAATATCTATTATTTGTTGTTGCTAAATGTTTTACTAACAAAATGTTTTTTCAAGAACTTTTTCTTTATGTGATTACTCTTAAAGCGATTACAAAAAGAAAATATGTATGATGTATTTTTGGGCCTGATTCTGTAAGAATTTTTATGTTCTCGGTATTGTCTAAACTATTTTGTGCTAAACCAGCTTCAAAATTAAAATGACTAACTTTTTATTTAAAATAAAAATAAAACTTATTATAAATTTCTTAATAAATAATAATTTAAAAAAAATATTTATTTTTATGGAGCTTTTTTTAAATCTTTCTTCGATTACATGGAAACTTCATCTTATTTTCTTTATTTCTATTAGACTATTTTTGATAGGGCCTTAATATATAAAAATAGACCCACTATAAGTATTATGAGTGGCAAATCTTTAAGAAATATAGAAATTGCAATATGTGTAACATGTTTCTTTAAAACATCAAAGCCTAATTTTTTTAATGCTTTTTCAACGATGCCGCTCTTAAATGCGTCATTTTTATGCACATATTACAAACTAATAATAAAGATACAGGCTGCGCCAAACTCAGTCTCCTAGTAAAAATTAAAATATGTTTTTTAAAAAGCTTGTGCTTATCATAATTTTGGTTTAGATGTAAATTATTGGTTTAGTTGGCAAAAATATTTTTAATACCTTTTTAATAAATTGACTGTGTAAAATGTGATAGTGAAACCCAATTACCAATTTTGGATACAATTTACCAAGTCAAAAGTCCTTTAATAAAAAACGAAAAAAGTTTGTTTACATTTGGGGTTATGGTTACTAACTTAAAAAATATATTTATAAATATGTCAATCAGCGCGTTTCAAATGTTTACTAGGTTACTTAGTCTGGTAAATTCTGTATATATTTACAAAATATATCCACTTGTTTATTTCATCACCGTGTAGCATGTTTTTAATAACCAGCCTCTTATAAACATGTTACACTTCTCTAACGCTTATAGAAAATATCCAGACTGATTTTATTTTTTGTGGGATTTTAACCACTAAAAATGGCAAAAATCGGTAAGGTGTCACCTTCATTACCGATTTTTTCAAAACTTGCGTTGACTTTAGTACTTATAAGATTTTAAAGATTATGATATAATTACAGATGTTTTAAGCTATATAACTATAAAATATATTATAATCGAGTATATTTTGTCAAATTATGAAATAAATATGATGTTAATGTTAAAACTGTATGAAAACTCATCAGTGTACTGATTCTATCTGAAATTAGACTAGTGTAATGTACTTCTGTGTATGTATACAGCACATCAGTTGTTGTTATTTTGTCTTATTTCCTTACCTTACATCCCCAATACTTTTCCAATCATAACGTTTTAAAAAATATGGGACATCGGCTTCGTCGTGTAACAATGTGTTTTGATTTTGCTCTTTTTCATTTTTTATAAAAACTGTGAGAGCATTTTTGGAATTACCACAATTTGAAACCTTGAAAAAGTAATCATGTTTTTTAAACCTAATAATGTTTTTTAGGCTAGACTAAAAGAAATTACCGTGGTGCAGGGCGCAACGCTGCGGGAGCGCAAAATTGCGAAATAGAGGGCGGAAATTTTTGAATGGAAGGGCGGTATTTAATAAAGCAAAAGTTTGTGGAATAGAAAATAATGCAATGTAAAAGTGGGGACCTTTTTCATTGTTTTGCCCATCACATAAATGGGGATTTGTGGAATAGTCTTCGCATATAATGATTTGTGAAAGTGAGAACCTTTTTTTGGTCTTTAAAAATTTTTCTACCTTAATTTACATTTTCTTCTCGGGGCGGCCAACTATTTTTTGTTTTTGCACAACGGCGCGAGTCATCCTAGAAGGCCTCAAAAATTACAATATAAGGTTTAAAAATACAAATCCTTTAAAATTACCCCATTTGCCTTTAGAGGTTTTATAACTTTTAAAGCTTTTTTAACACCGCACCAAAAAGTTAAACATTCAGCATTTTTAAATCAGTGAAAACTTATAAACATAATACAACCCATATATATTAAAAAAAAACTAAAAAAATAAATGGAAACAACTTGCTACTGTCGTAATAATACAGGCTGATTGAAAAATAGAACACAAAATTTAAGGGGTTGATTCTACTTGACAAAATAAGGGTAGAGCTTCATATATTTTTTTTCAAAATGTCATTCGTTTTCGAGTTACAAGCCGTCAAAGTTCAATTTTTATTTTGGTTTTTTCGTCATATTGCATTTATTTTTTAACCCATCCAGTTAATATTTGGCACACAAATCGAGCTTTGCAGATTTTAAAATTTTAAGACAAAAGTGCTTTTTATAAAAACCTCCTAAGGGCACTTTACCTAAAACTTAAAATTTATTTACATCATAACTTTTTATTTTGACAGCTGGGAGCGCCATTTTATAGACAATCAAAAACTTAAAAATAAGGTACTCCTTATTAAAGTCGATGAACCTCATCGTTTAGTCACCAATAGACATCAAAGTTTTCATCAATTTCAATCAAATTTATATCATAAATACATACAGGGTGTCCAGTAACTCAACCAACAAACTTAACCAAACGAATTCTACAACAAAAAATAGGAAATAAACTTCATATAAACATATGTCCTAAACGTCTTAGTTTTATATTATAAAAAAACGTTTTTTTATTATTTAACACACCGTAGTTAAAAACGAAGATGTTTAGAACATATGTTCATATGATTTTTTTCCTATTTTCTGTTGTAGAATCGCCCTGTAAAGTTTGTCGGTTGAGTTACTGAACACCCTGTATGTATGTAGGTAATTTGATTGAAATTGATGAAAACTTTGATATCCATTGGTGCCTAAACGGTGAGGTTTATCGACTTTAATAAAGAGTACCTTATTTTTTAAGTTCTTGATTGTCTATAAAATGGCGTCCTCAGCTTTGCGATATCTGTCAAAAGAAAAAGTTATAATGTAACTAAAAAAATGTAAATAAATTTTAAGTTTTAGGTAAAGTGACCCTCTGGCGGTATTTAAACAAAGTACTTTTGTCTTAAAATATTAGAATCTGCAAAGCTCGATTTGTGTGCCAAATATCAACTGGATTGGTTAAAAAATAAATGCAATATGACGAAAAACCAAAATAAAAATTGAACTTTGACGGCTTGTAACTTGAAAACGAATGACATTTTGAAAAAAATTTATATGAAGCTCTACCCTTATTTTGTCCAGTAGAATCACCCCCTTAAGTTTTGTGATCGATTTTTGAATTACCCTGTATATCATTCTTTTTCGTATATTAGTACGACAGAATAGAATTATTCCATTTATTTTCCTTAATCTTACTTGCAGACTCCCGGTTAAACTCAATGCTGATTCACTAAATTATGCTTTTCAGTACTGTATCAATGGTGAGACTATTTCTTACCGTCGAACAACAAAGTTGTCGAAGTTGTTCTTATTAGATACTCTTGCTTTTCGTGTTATTCACCGTGGACCTGGTACAGCCATTTTAATAAGTCCTATGATGAAGGCGAAACGCGTTACCGCAAAGGGTCCCGGTAAATGACATAAAAGCAGGAGTTCTTTTTTTAACTGTATTTAACTTGCTAAATCACCAAATTAATCTACGAAATTCGTTAATATTTATAGTTCATTAAATTAGACCACTATATTATCGTACAAATGGGCAGATCTCTAATTTATATTCTTATGGTACGCGCACATACGATGGCATGGGACGGATAGTATGGTGTAAAAAATAGTTTCAGTAAAATTAAATGACATACACACCTGCGAATCATGGGTAAGTTGAATGAATCTTAAAAATCAGTAGGTATGATAGGCTTAAAGACTTGTCATAAAACGTAATTTTTCGGTAATCTTTGATCTGTGTCGCACGTATGGAACAGCCTCGGCCGGATTTTAATTTAAGTTGCTATATTACAAACATACCATGATAAATAACATATTAGTATATTTTGTTTCTTTTTTTATAGATTTAGGCATTTTTTAAGCGTTTAAATAAAATACATGAATATTTTTCTAATTATATTAATTTATTGTCAATTCTTTCTCGAAAAACAACCTTTCTATTTGGCGAGGAAATAACTTCATCAATATACTCCCTAAAAATAAGCCACTTTCGTAAATACACCAGGATAACCAGCTTGTGCGCATACGTCACCTCCCCAAGACGTAACTCCAAGTAAAAGACCTCTACAACCAATGGGCCACCAGAATCTCCCTAAAAATATATATATAGCTTATTAAGTAATTTTTAAAATTGAATAAAAGTGTAAAATAACTCACATTAGAGAATATTAAAAAATTGAAAAATAAAAAAATAATTCATGTGAATATATTATGTCCTAAACGTCATACCTTTTAAACAACAATGTGTGAAAATTTTAAAAAATATCTATATTTTTTAAATAGCTTTCACACTAAATCAGATTTTTTTGACAAATTTGATAGACATTTTAAACATTAAAAAACATACATTAAATTAAATAAGTTAGAAGATCAAAGGACCCCACTTAATCCTTATGAAAAGTGGCTTTTGCTTTTTTTTAAATTTAATGTGTTGTAGTTTTTAACTTCCTAATTAAATGTTCCTATGGGCACAATGTCCAATCGCCTCTAGTTTTAGAGTTATAAATCCTTAAAGTTGGATATTTTAGGTTGATTATATAAAAGTCCAGAAATACCTTGATAATTTACCGTGTTATTTTGAGTTATTAAAAGCATTGTTTGTTTCTTTTCTAAGGAAATACTTGTAAATTTGAGCTTAAATAATTTTAATTAGTTTACAAAACCTATTTCTTTATTTGCTTAAGTAGATAATATTGACTAAGGCCGAGTTTATAAATCCAAATTTAATTTTAGTATTAGTATTAGTGTTAACCCAACCTAAATTTTGAATTTTTTGGTGGCAATTATTAGCTACATTTAAAAATAATAGGTTATGAAAACTGAATAAAAGAAGTTACCGGTTTTTACCTGTTTATTGCACATATAAGAAATTACTATTTTTCCCTATTTTAGTCTTAAGTTTTGGATTTACGATAATTTCAAGGTCGTTTCTTAAGATCAGAAAATTTGATTTAAAAAACTTCAATTTTAATGTATGTTCTTGAATCTTGTGACTAATGCTAATACTAATACTAAAATTCAATTTTTGATTTATAAACCCGGCCTAAGATATCATATTAAAAGTACAATGCAAGATAACCTTGACTTTTCCATTAGTCGGTATCAAAATGTGTTTATATCTTTACCAACGATTTATTTACAAGTGTGAAATAAATCGTTGCTTTTACCCAAGTCTGCAAAATATTTTTTTTAAAGTTATTAAATTCTAACTGTTTCTTTTTTTTACTCAAAAATTACATTTTTAAGTTTGTGCATTTAAGGCAACTTTATAATAATTTTATATGTCCGGACGCCACTGCTTTAAAAAACACCTTATATAAAAGCTTTACATATAATTTACTATTCTATATAATCTTTTATAGGTCTCCATCAGAAAATGTTTTGTGGAAGCTCTAGTAGGATATAAAATAAATTATAACAAAAATATAATAATAATAATCCTAGGATGTACTCGAAATTTCAACTAAAAAAATATTTATCTTTGAGGCTCTATAACTCTAAAAAATTGGACATTTTGCCCATGAGAACATTCAGTCAGAAAATTAAGATCAACAACATATCAATGTTTTTAAAAATTATCCGAAAGCCACTTTCCATAAGGATTGGGCGAGGTTCTTTGTTTAAAACAAAACATGAATTTAAAAAAATATCCTAATTTTTAGAAATTGCAGAGACGTATCATTTTAATGTCATTTAATAAAATAATAACAATAAATCCCCCACGGACGACATTGGTAGCATTTTTGTGTACGTCAAAAATTAGCTTTTTTAATGTATAAGAAAGGTTTTCTAAATTCTCAAACATATATAATAGTTATAAAAAACGATTATTTTTTAAAAATTTTAACAACCCATAGTTCAAAAGGTAACACGTTTAGGAAATATATTCACATAAACTTTTTTTCCCTATTTTCATTGGATAATCACCCCTTTGTAATAACTGTAGAGTTACTGAACATACTGTATATTTAGTATATGTGATTGAAGTCGGCTTGTATAAAAGTCTGCCAAATTTATAATCCACTTCTAAAGCATTTTAATAAAAGCAGTTGTAAAAAGTATTTTTACTTAAATAATTACCTAGCGTTCCCATAAAAATAAAACAAGCCTAAAAAAGGAATACTATCTTACCGAGCAAGTATCTTTTCCCCCTTTTTGTATCCAGCGCAAAAACATCCTTGAGGTAATAAGTGATCCATAATAATTTTTGCAAGTTTGTGTGGTAATTTCTGGCAATTCGACGGCCTAAAATTAATAATAAAAAAGTAATTAATAAATAAGAACAAAAAATATTTTAATCAATCCAAAAATGCTTTTTACAACATCCTAAAGATATTTTTTTAACGGAGAAAAATAAAACCTTTTAAGTCACATATGTTTCAAGTGAAAAGATATACAGGGTGTCCGGAAAGGAGAGTTTAAAAATGATAAAGGTTATAGAGTAAGCCAAAATAATGTTAGTACTCCATATATAAAAAAAAGTTCTATCGCGTTTCGTTAGGGAGATATTAACCTTCAAAACTGATATAAAAACCTAATTTAATTATAACTTTTGAATTGTTGCCACTGTACGAATAATATTTGGGCTACCAAATAATCTTATAGAAATGCTTCTTTTCATAGGTAAGGGCTGTTCAGTAAGTCGGAATTATACAGGGTGCGAAGATTTTTTAAATTTAATGTATGCATTTTTAACACTGGTGACAAATTCCACATTTTACTTTGACCGTTTAATTTCTTTATCATTTTTGTACAAAAAGATTACATTTGAGAATAACCTTAACTGGCATAAACACATTGTATCTATAGCCATCGCGGCTTTAAAAAGCTTGGACTTCTTTTCCGAGCCAAAAGTATTTTTCTCCTTTCAATTTATCCAATTTGTATGTGTCCCAAATTCGACACTCTCTGGAATATTGTTCTCATGTCTGGGGAATGGCATCTCCTACAACCCTCAGCATTCTTGATGCCATTCAAAGAAGAGCTGTTCGTCTTATTAATGATCCTTTACTTACTCAAAGACTCCCTTCCCTTGCCCATCGTCGAGCTGTGGGGAATCTATCGCTCTTCTATAGATACTTTTACGGCTTCTGCTCCGACTAATTATCCAGTATAGTCCTCCTCTTGCAGCTCCCAACAGAGAAACTCGTGGTGCCGCACGTATGCATCCCTATACGGTCCAATTGGACAGGACCCGAACTTCCCATTTCGTTCGTTCTTTTATCCCTAGAGTTTCTAGACTGTGGAACCTACTGCCAGCGAAGGTTTTTCCTTCTTCCTCAAATCTTCAAATTAAAGTAAAATACCTTTATAATTATTTTTTTAGCAAATATTATTTATGAAGTTTATTTTAAATAAAGTTTGTAATCAAGAAAATAATTTTAGAACATCTTATTATTAAACTCCACAATTCGGCTAAAGTATCTCAATTTAAAATTCGAAAACATTTAAAACTTTAATTACATTATTTGTTTACAGCTGGAAAATTGTAGGGTAGCAAGTATTTTAATAGCAAAAATATAAAATTATAATTTTTTGTTATTTAAGCGCATTTTACGTTATTTCATTTAAAAAATCAAAATAATTAATTTTTTAAAACTAAAATTACTGTCTTAAAAAACAATCTATAATAAAAATTTATTTTTTTTGAAGTTTTTACGAACCCAAATTAAAATTTTCTCTTCTTGATTCATAAAAATTTTACAAGATTTTTTTTTAATAAAATTTTTAATCCATTGGTTCTTTAGTAAACTTTATCCGTGGAGTCTATCGTCGATTTTTTATTTTTGCAATAGAATTAATTTTTAGCGACACATTGTTATATTATATATTGACTTCTTAAATTAAAAATTCAGTTTAAAAATGGAAAGAAAAGTATTTTTATTTTAATTTTTTGAGGAAAATGGTATGAAAATATTTGGTTAACTACTTAAACTTAGACCTGACGCGACGCCATTATTCTGCTGAAGTTTAAATTGGAGAGTACTTGAAAGAATTAATTGTAGTGCTCGTACTTCAAACAGTAAGTGTATATTACTTTTAATTTTAACTACCTTTTTTATAGATATTTAAAACAATGACTTTAAAGGATTTTGTTTTAAATATGTATATTTAAATTGTCTTTTTTTTAACAACCCATATTTGCTATTAACACATTGCACATCATGAGCAAAACTACGGTGTAAGTAAAAATAATTCATTTTACAGAACAAGATAATAACATTTTATGATAAGTACGTGACTTGGGGTTAACCTAGGTAATGAATTTTAGGTTTTGAAAAAAATTGTGAGATCGGCATTTAAAAAAAGGTTGCTTATGACACTCTTGTTCGTCGTGTTATATGTACAGGGTATTCCCTGTACATAAGAGGAAAAATGGCATATTTTTTGATTCTTTCCTTATATTTTTAAATAAATTTAAGATAGTCAATCAATGTATTTTAGCTCGGGAAATGTGAAAATCGTTTTAAAAACACATTGCATAAAAACAAAGAATTACGCCATCAATGTTGCATTTTTAAATGGAACACCATATTTATAATTATATTTTTGAATTCTTTGCTCAATTCTAAGTATTTTTATTAAAGGTACTATATGCCTGTCTTTACCTGTTTTTGTGTTGTTGCCGCTTAAAGAGTCATATTTTTGGCTAATATTATTTAATTAAATATATTAATACACAATAAAGGTAATACAGGTGATAACCTAATACTTCAAAGTCATTACAATTTCATATTAAGATATTCAATTAAATAAGCCAAAAGTGTGACCTTTTAAGCGTCAATAACTCAAAAATAGTAACAGATAAACATGTAGTAGCCTTAATTAAAAAACACTTAAAATTGACCATAAAATTTTAAAATAAAATAATAAATATGGTGTTTTATTTAAAAAATTCAACATTTATGGCGTAAGTCTTTTGTTTTTCATGCATTGTTTTTCTAATACTATTTTTAAATTCTTCTGAGCTAAAATACATCGATTGAATATTTTGAATTTCTTTAAAATATGTGAAAGTTAAACTATTTAGTTGAACCTTACCTGCAAAATATCTGGTAGTGTTTCGTCAAGAGGATCAGTTTGACCCCAACCCGTCGCAACTGCAATTTCACCTTGTATAACTTCATCACTTGCTTCAGGTAACTGTATTAAAGCGACAGTTTCACTTAAAATCTAAAACATACAATATAATAAAATGACATATAGTTTTAACCAATATAAATTTTTATTTTATTAATTTATATAATATATGTTTTTATTTTGTAATTTTAACGAACACTTTTTTTTTTGATAGAGATACCGACATCTTGAACATTTGCTTTTCACCCATCAGGGTTTTTTCAGTGATTAGACCCCATTGGATTTCTAATTCACATTTACTTTATAAGTCTCTGATGTTGGTAAAAATGAGTTTTGATCGTTTGATTCAAGACAAGTACTAATTATCCCTTATGGGTGAGGGGTTAAAAAAATCCTTTAAGTAACTGTCAGTTGGTTGCGGTTGCTATAAATATTTTAATTAGAATTTTTCCTTTTATTAATTTAAGGTTTTATTGCCAAATCTGTAAGCTACTAAGGTTTTTAATGTTTTTAGCTTGTGCATGTAAAAACATAAAATAAACTTAAAACTAAAATTTATTATTTTTTATTGCCAACAAGATAATAAAACATTACTATAATCTAAACCCACAATTGTGGACAGACTGCAGAAAACTCCATTACTTAAAACCCAGGGTGAAAACCCACACATCACATAAGAATTCGCCTTAAGGAATGTTCTTTTTCGACCTTGTTGTTTTAAAGCGTTTTTAATGTTCTGTTGCAGTTAAAGATAATCAAAATTATTTAAAAACCTTTTATCCATTTTAAATAATAAAATTAGTAGTTATTTTATAACAGTAGCAAAAAGGGTTACTATACTTACTAGATCTGTAGCAAGTTCAACAATAGCAATGTCGTAGTCGTATGTATCGATGTTAAATTTATCATCGGGATAAGTTATAGATTTTACTTCCACCACTTGCCCTCCACTTGTTCTGTCCGAAGAACCAGCTCGAATTTTAAGTTGACTCGGTGTTATACTAAAAAAATATACACACAATCTAAGTCTAAGTGTGTATAAAAATAACCCTAATACAGGGCTTGTCTAAAGTCAGGATGCCGGCCTTTTAAGTTATTTAGTATTTTTACAGGACAACATAAACCAAATTTAAGGCAAGAAATGACAAATATAAATAATGGCAAATAGAGAGTTGGGCGCTATTTTAAAAAAAAATAAATACATGGAAAGGACGGTCCTGTGACACATCATTTTAATGCTCCAGATGAGTACTTCATAACCCTAGAATATAAAGTTAATACCTTTACCTATTTTAAAATGGCCGTACGTTAAAAATTACCTAAATACTTGATTTGGTTGGCCATATTTCAGAAACCAATATAAGTAAATGTGATACTTTTTCTAAAGCTTTTTTAAAGGTCTAATTATTGGCAATATTGGTGACAATATACAGGGTAGGACAGAAAGTACATATTTTTATTTTTATGAAAAATATCAAAGAATTTAAAAGTTGGTGTGTTCTGACATTAGACAAGCACTGTTTAAAAAAGTACACAAAAAATAATCACACTGGTTTGTTTTTATAAAAACGAAGTACAACTGCTTATATACAAGGGGTACACTACAAACGCCATTGTCTATGTTACAAAAATAGTTTTATATTTTAATGGGCACATGCGAATATTTTAATTGTAAAATTAAAATAATTAAAATTATGGAGAATACTTAAGGATGCTCCAAGTTTTTTTACAATATCCATGATTTTTAAAAGATACCCAACAAAAACAAAATTTAAATATAACCCATCTTATTTATAGTTTACTTTGTATAATATGTTAAATTATAAACTGTGCCTCATCACCTACATATCAATTTTTTTACAAAAAAAAGATACACACTGTTTAAATAATAATAAAAATCAGCTATCTTTAAGTGCTAATTACTTGCTTATTTAAAAAGGGAACACCATGTATATTAGTTAATTTTTGGAATTTAAGAAATAAAAATAAGGCAAGTAGGTAAGTGTCTTAAGACTTACCTAAGGTCTTTAGCAGGTTGAGGATGTAATATTTTATTCACACCCACACGAACAAGATAACAATTAAATTTGACAGGAACAGTTTCGTGTATAAAGATGAAGAAGCGGACAAAGTGGGTAACATTATATGATTCGTGTCAAAATCCAACCGAAATATCATATGACAGAAAAATAAGACTAATAATTTTACCCAAATTAAATAGAAAAAAAATCTACCGATAGATGGCGTAATGGACAATAAACTACTACGTTTATTCAACATCTTTTATCGCCTACACCGAAGTGATGAGATCAAAATAATTCCAGACCGGTCTGCGGTTGGTGATCTCAATTAGCTTAGAAAGTAATACCTTCGGCTAGTGTAAAAATCTGCATCTCCAGGTTGGACAGTGTCCCGGGACATGCAACCTTGCAGTGCAAGGAAATTGCAAGCAGTAAGAAGTTTTTTCCTATTTCAAGTTTCAAATAAAATATTGCATCATTTTAGCTTAAAAAAAGTATATGCGTCAATTTTTCGTCATCTTAAAGACTTCATTATGACGTCATTAACGGGACGTCTTTTGTCTGTGACTTATGGAGGTCAATTTAAGGGCATTTTGTCGTTATGACGTCTTTGCTGACCAAAAATGCCTAAAAAGAGACGTCAATAAGACGTCAGCTTGCTGCTTGGTAGCCCTTCGTTTTTTTCCACAGTGAGTAAGACATTTATTGGTTACTTTCCGGAATGAAACCATAAAAATACCTACAGAGAAAATCGAATCCCTTGCAGCTTTTTGGTAGGAAATATAGGAAAGTTTCATTTTTAATTTAATAATTACTGTTTTATGCTATAAAAAAAGAACACAAAAGACCATTTGTTACATAAACCAAAGTGTGTTATTATAACATTAATTTTTGTAACTAGCTAACACCCTTCAGGGACTGTTTAGTCACGCATTGTAATGCACACAAGCTTTATGTGTTTTGTATTTCTATTTTAAGGGTAATTTATTTAGTTGTATTTTTAATAACTTTATTGTGTTTTTATAAAAGTTTTTAAAACCAAAATCATTAATTTAATGCTCGTGACCTCCTGCATTATTCATACAGGGTTATCTTTAAGTTGGTATTTTCCTTTTACCACTGTACAAAATGCAATAAATTGAGAACATTTTTAAATAAAATTATATCGGAAAATGCTTTGTTTCCAGGATGTTAAAGGTTTAGGAAAAATGCCTTTTTTTATCGTAACTTTTCTACCACTTCCGATATTTACATAAAATGTGATACACATTAAATTTTTGCTATAAAAGTTTTTTGAAAAAAAAAAATTACCTGTGGCGTTCGAACATGATTCTTATTTAATATTATTTTTGAAATACTTATTTACTTTGAAATTAATTTGGTCTTTTGATATTTTTCCGTACTAGAATTTATTAGTCTTGAACCATGCGACCAGTTTTCCTAAAATTTCGTTTTAAAATTAAAAATTTCTGGTCTATTGGTCCTCTTGTAACAACTATCCTGGGACACACTGTATTTAGTGGTATTTTTAATGGTTTCTAAAATATGGCTATAAAAACGTGGTTTAATGGTAAAAAGTTAGAAAGGGCACCCTGTATATTGGATCACCAATTCGATGTTCCTTTAAAGTGCATTAAGTAAATACATTTATTATATCTATTTTTAATATTTGAGACCATTTTTGGCATTCAAAACTATTTTTTTTAATTTAGATTACTCTGTAGATATGGCTTTCTGAAAAGGAACCAAAAACAGAGATACGGACATGGACATGAAAAATGGATATGGACAAAAAAACGGACAAACAAAATTTAGTTTAAATTGAATATTACATAACTTTTTATTTTTTGACCAATTTTAATTATTTTTTGGTCCAGTTGTAGCTTATCTCATCAAGATTATCATTTAATATAGGGATTGCAAAATGTTCTATAGGATTAGGTATTATACAGGGGTAGAGCCAAATGGTGCATTTTTACCCAAATTTCCAAATACCCTGTGGAGTAATTTACCGTCACAATTTTTTCCCAGTGTATTGGACTTTTAAGCCTTAATTTTTTAATTTTTGATGATAAAAACATTATTAATAATACTGCTTTGTTAGGTTGGTTTTGCAGTTTTTAAACAAGTTCAGATTGTTGTTATCCCTTAAGATATACAACGGGTACGACAAAAAGTATAATTTCAAAAAGAAACCTGTATATTATATATCACCAGTAAAAAGATCTTTTAAAGACCTGTAAAAATACTATATTTGTCATAGTTATCTTTATAAGTTTTAAAAATATGATTATCCAAATCTAAGTTTTTCCAATATGTTCGCAACATAGCGTATATTACGACCATTATAATTAAATTGCATTGTCTTATTTAAAACATTGTATTTCTTTTTAGAATGAAGATACTTATATAATTAAAAAAGAAATGTTAAGAAAACATTAGGCTTTCTTTTATTTAATTAAACATTTGAGCAAAATATACCTTGGCAATTGGTACACGCTGAAGAACACTGCAACCCTACTTTTTTACAGCCACAGTTGGCTCTGCAACCTTTTTTGCAATTGCAAAAAATAGTGTTAAAGAGTTTTTTGAAGCAGGGGCAGGAGAGTTTAAATTGGTTGGTTTGCTCTACACAGGTGTTAAATAGCATATGCCGATGTTGGAGACGGACAAGATAGCTAAACTTGCTTTTTGTTTTTGGTATTTTTCACGAATGTTAACCATCTGTACTTATCTATGCAATCAATTTTTTTATTTTTATGAAGTCATTTGCCCAGACAGAAGGCATTTGCCTAGACAAAAGCCATTTGCCTAAAATAAACATTTGCCTACATATACCGGGTGATGCAACGCCGGGCGGGACATAGGAAATCCCATGTAATTTTTAATGGGGTCAATTATTGGCTTCCCTAATTATTTTAGAAAAAATTCTATTGAAATTCATTGTAACAGCATTGCAAATCTATGTCCATGGTAAAAACTTTAGATTTTTCGGTTAACCCGTTTGCTAGTTAGATGCTAATATATTTTTAAAAATTGTATACATTATTATCGCCTCATATTTATGAACAACATTAAAAATGCCAGTTAGCGTGACATAACGTTGTCATTTTGAAATTTAGTGTTTTATTATTATCAAAAAATCGTAGAGCGAAAAGATTAACCATGAGTTATACTAGTGAAGAAAAAGTATTGATGATTAAATGGTACAAACAAAAATTTGGCTTTATCGGAATATTTGTTATTTTATTTGTATAAATTGACTGGACAATTGTCCGGTTTTTTTGTCCAGAAGTGTATTTACATAGTTTAGTTATCCAGGATATACAAACTTTTGTTTATATATATCTAAAGAAATGTTTTGATAAATGCAAATATAAAAAATTAAATATTCTTGCAGATGTTAATTTTATTACAACTTTTACTTCATCTTATTGAGTTTTACATTTATTTAATTTTCTATAAAAATTGGTGGTATTAATAAGCCATGCTATGTCAATTGATTGAATGTCAAGAAATGAAAAGTATATTAAAGATTGTTTTTTTTTCATTCCTAAAGATATCACCTGTAAATTTGGGTTTTTAAAAAGTCTTTGTAAAGGATTCATTAAAATTTGCTTATTGCACACGTTCGTGCTTAATAACTTACCCTTGTCAATGTTTAGCTTTTTTTAAGGGTACTTTTAATTGCGTGTTACGTGTTTTGTCCCTAAAGGGTGTTAAGGGTAGGTAGAATAATTAAAAATAGGTGGATAATATAGTAATCAACACCTTTTAATTTCATGCTTAATTAAATTATGCCGTGTTTATTTTTTCAATCAATACATTATGTTGTTGTCATGCCAAGTTTCATTCTTGCGTGCGGTTAGAAAAAAAACTATTAAAATAATTATACGTGTGAAAGTGGATGGTACTTTTTAGCCATGGCATTTTTTTATCTAAAAACAAAAATAAGGAGTTTTGTACATAGGTATCAACTAGTATCAACACAAAAATAATACCTGGTCTTTAAGAATTGTACAAAAGATCCTTTTCGAAACTCTAAAAAAATATTTTATAGGCCTAAAATACCCTTTACCACACAGTTCCTTATTATTCTTTACTTATTTATTATTATTAATATTTAGCTCTCCTCCCCGTACACAAAATCCTAGGTACGTCAATGGCTGATGCTTTATTTAAATTCAATGAGATATCTTTACTACTGTCAATGTTGAGAACTTACTCATAAACGCAATGCGCTGCCGTCAAAATAAAATTATTTCTTATAATGGAACCCCCACACCTTCCAAACCCATCTATCAAAAGAAGAACTTGGTAGGGGTAGTCTTTAATATCAGCTGGGCTTCCTCCAATAATACGTAACTCATTTTTAAGGCTAAGTAAACGTTGTTGATCTAGATATCTTGGTAAACTGTTACCTAAAATGGTAAAGAGATCTTTAAGGTATTTTCAATGTAGAGTAAAAATCATCTTTAAACAGGTTTCTAAAGTGAGAATGCAGCTGAGAAAATGCCAGACGCGTCCTACAAGTAAATGACGGCAATCAACTTTTTCTTTCTAATCGCGTCGTTCAAATAGTGTGCGAGCAACAAAAAGGGAAATAATTTAAAAGTGAGACAGAACTGATGACCGCGTGGCTTTTTATTTGCTACATCGAAGTCTTCTGTATATTTGACAACAGGCAGAGAAATAATTGCTCTAAACGTAAAGTTAATAGATTAAAATAGAGGCTAAAATAGGATTTTTAAAATCATCCTTCTAGAGGATTCCGTAGGGTAACAAAATTTAATTTAGACATTCTCTTGTTATAGGCTGTTTATTGACCCAAAAACAAAATTCAGTTATGGAACACATTAGTACACTGGCGTACCTATCGAGGAAGGGGGCGAGGGGGCGGTCCGGCTTAGCCCCCAAACGGGGACACTCATAAAAAATAATGTACATATTAGGGTTTAGAAATGTTGTTGCGAACGTTTTTTGTTATTTTTTAATTTTATTTTTGGTAAAGTATATCATGTTAAGTTGGAAGGAGCCCCATTTGAAGAGTAACGCCTTTTTTTGCTCGTCAAAATTTTTTCAAGTAGAAAAGGGGGCCCTTACCTTATCAATGTATACAATAATATGCTGTAAGGGGGCTCATTTTAGAGATAAGGACTTATATTTTTAAATTTTTTTTTGGGCCCCGATACCTCTGAGTACGCCACTGCATTAGTAGGTATAAATTTATATTAAAATTGCAACACTAACCTCTAATAAAAATAATACATACATTAGTGGTTTATAATAAGCTTAAAGGGTTACCCCTGTAGACAATAGTTTGGTAAAATGGAAGGTGTTATTATAAATAATCCCTGACAGATGCCATTTTAAATTGATATTTTTAAAACAAATTTTGACAGATATTGTTTTAATAGTTAGATTTGGCAGATGTATTTTTGGAAAATGTAAATCTGGTAGTTGTTAAACACCACAATTAAACATTATTTTTGAAAGGTGCCTTTTCTACCAAATTTTTTTAAATGTCACGACCACAACTAGTGTCATTCCTAATTTTTTATTTAAATTATGGCACGGTATACATGGTGCCCAAGAATATATGGGCAATCCATCGGATTTATGTAGAACACATAAAAATAATGTGACAAATTCCCTTAAAATATTCTCCTAGTTTCTCTTTACGGAGATATGTGCCCTTGAAGGACGCCACTGGAAATGGGTTTTTCTTTTTCTTTTTTTTATCTTTGGACAAACCACGAAGACTTAAAGCCTAAATACTAACATACCGTGGGTGTCTTAAGCGAGGTAAGAGGGAGTTTGTTAACACGGGACTTAAATACTTGAAGATTTGGGGGAAGGAAAGACCTCCGCGGGCAGCAGGTTCCACATTCTAGAAACTTTAGGGATAAAAGAACAAACAAAGTGGGAAGTTCGGGGCCAGTCCAGTTGGACCGTATAGGGATGCATACGCGCGGAACCACGAGTTTCTCTGTTGGGAACCGTGAGTGGAGGAACTATATTAGACAATTCTTCAGAGCAGAACCCATGGAAGTAACTATAAAAAAGCGATAGATCCCCCACAGCCCGACGATGGGCAAGAGAGGGAAGCCTTTCTGTAAGTGAAGGATCATTAATGAGACGAATAGCTCTTCTTTGAATATCTTTTTAAGTACTTGGTATAATGAAATAATTTTTAATATTATAAACACCAGTTAGGACTTCTTAAAACGGTATACTTGTAAAACAATTTTGTTTTTCGGTTCGACATAGGTGTCGAACCAAAAACAAAATTATTAGGTACAACCCTACTTAATTAAAATGTTGTGTTTCTCGAAAATGCTTTACTTTATTGATATCGGACAGAAGTACTTTTTTTTAGTTAAGAGTTTAACTATTTAAAAATTCCATTTTTATTTCTTTATTATTTAAGGTGTAAAAATAATCAGTACTATTGTGTAAGGGTAAGTCCGCCCCTGGCAAACTAATGAAGGCAAACGTTTTACAAGGATACCATTTCAAGGAGTCCTAACTGATATTTATTATATTAAAAGAAAAATATTTCAATATACCAAGTACTATAAAAATGTATCCAAGAAAAACCGATTCCCAGTGGCGTCCATTAAGGGGCATATCTCAGTAAAGAGGGACTTTAGTAAAATATTTTATGGTCACATATTTTTTATGTGTTGCTATATGAATGCGAGAGATTGACCATATATTCTTGGACTTGGACTGATATATGTATTATTGTAATGGGTAAAATTCTAAATTAAGTGGTAATGAGGTAGAACATTTTTCTAATAGGGCCTCAAAAATTTAATAATGAAAAATTACGATTTTTCTTATTTTTGACGACAATAAAAACTTTAACTTAAAATATTTTTGTGACGAAATGTATTTTTTTTGATCATTTGTTTAAAAAAACAAACAAAATTTATTCTTTATAATTGGATTAATATGAAATACTTTTACTGATAAGATATTAAAATACTTTTAATTGATAATATCTTATTGCGGTAACATTTTTTTTGTTGTCTGTGCATTTTGTTACTATAAAAATGGTACTTTTTAGATCATAAATAAAATAGATCTCAGCCGTTTCACTAAAATATATTTTTTTATATAATTTTTAAAGGTTATGCTTTATTGATTTACAAGTACACTACGGAATAAAAGATAAAAGGAGATCAAATAAAATAATACAAACAGCAGGGCAATAATTTACAAAAATCTCAAAAGAATTGTTTCTTTTATGCAACTTCCAAGTTAATGTGTTTAGTATTCACTGACGTGATCTGTTAAGGTTTTGTGAAATAGAAGCACAACTTTTTGTGTCAAAATTTTGGCGTTTAGTTTTCATTTAATTAATTTTATTACAAATTTTTTAATTAAGTCGCCTTTTAAAATAATATTAGTAGAATTACTTTACTTAAGAAAATATTAAAATATTAGTTAATAGTTTATCTAAATTATAAAAAAATGTTTTTACTTACATATTGTAATTGAAAGCAACAAAACTACACAGTAGTCAATAAATAATTTCATGATGCTAATAGATAACTAATTTATACTAATGAAATAAAAACAAACGGGATATCTATATAAGTACTAGATTATGTGAAGAGGTGTTTTGTTTTATCTTTAATATACGTAACACGACAAATAATATTTTATTATAAGTAAACAGTTGGTAGTGACAAACAAAGACTAATCATGCGGCTGATTTTTTTAACAGGCCGTAAAATGTGGTGGCTAAATTTTCGTCACATCAATAGACGCATTTTCTAAAACAAGCGAACAAATGTTTACCTGGCTTGCACATGGAGATATCTATAAATTAATGACACTTTTTAAAATCATTAATAACAAAAACAAAAAACATTTTCTTGGATTAGTTTTTAAAAATTATTTTTTAACACTTTTTAATTTTAGTGACTGTCGTTTTATAAAAAAGTTTTACCTTCACCTTTGTCTAAGTAACTAATTATTTTAAAAATTCTCTATTTTAGTCAGTGTTATTCCATAATAAGGTGTCTATCCACCTCTTTGTTACTAAAATTTTAATAAATTATTGTTAACACTCTTTAATTTTAGTTATTATTGTTCTGTTATTGTAAGTGGTCTTTTTACTACTTACCTTGTTTGCTTTGTTCTTAAAAAGTAAACGATTTTAAAATCAAAATAAAAATGTTTAAAAACACCTTCACAGAAATAAGTCATACTGCAGCTAATGCTTTTAAAAATAGCTTATACCCATAGGTGCCCGGAGGGGTGCAAGGGGTGGACTTGCAACACCCTGGCTTTTAAAAATGTATGAAAAGTTGTATGGGTGCTGAAAATGTATTGATTTTAGCTCTTCCGAAATGATTTGTACCGCCAAAACACTTCTCTGGCCTTTCTGGAAGGAGCGAAAGAATAGTATGTTTGTCAGTTGGTGTTTTTTTCTCTTCAAAATTTGGGAAAAATGGTAAAGTAAGCAATAAAATGCATGTTATGTTCAAAGGACTTTTTTTGGTCTTTAAAAAATGTTTCCTTTTTCTACCCCCTGAAGGTCATCTTGCCGGTGCCTATGCTTTTACCAAAAAAATTGCAATAGTTTTAAAAACCCAACATGTTTTTGGAAAGTTAAAACTTTTTTTTACTGTTATTCCAACCGTTAACAATACCCAAATTTGGCCTTATGAACTTATAGTACGAGATCCGAATTAACCCACCTTCGCCTATCTGTTTACCGGATAAAAAGTACATATTTTAAGCTTTTTTTTTTGTTAATACGGTTTAAAACTTTTTAAAAATATTTTATCGCCTATTTCTATCTAACTACATATCTTATTTATTTGTCATTTCAAGCGCGGTTTAAACCACACTGACGAATACGAATAACAAGAAAAAAATGATTTTATAATAAATATACTATCTAAACAAAGGTATTACCACAGAGTTGCCCAAAAAATTGTGGTCAAGACTATATTTATTTAAACCTATATTTAAATTTAAAAAATAACCCCAAAATTTTTGGCGTATCCTTTATATTGGCAAACCCTATTTTTTAAATACATTTTAAGGATGGTTAATAAAATATGTATTTTTAAATAATACAGAATGTACCAAAAAATGGTAATAATTTTTTAAAATTTAACATGACTTTATTTGGAAAATTGAAGAAAAAAATTGTTGACATTTTGTATTTTCATCTAGGGTAAAAAAAAATAAAAATTGCCATTATACAGGGTTTTGAAAATTTTGAGGCCATTTTTAAAATAAATATTTATCATACGTTTTTAGGCAACCCTAGGGCGATACATTTGTTTAAATACTGTATTTAATGTAAAAAGTTTTTATCCGGTACACAGATGGGTGAAGGTCGTTTCCTATTCGGATCTTATTGACTATTATCAGACTTAGGCCCGCCGCAAATTGAACCCAACCCATGCAGAGCACATGCGTAGCCCACGCGCAACCCATCCTTCCAACGTCCACGTTTTTGATCGGTTTACCGCATATTGGACCCAATTCGGGATCAACCATATTTCAGATTTTTAAAACAAACCCATGCTGCCCAAGACCCACGAAATCTGTGCGGCGAACACATACCTATCCACGCGTGGCTGGCAGCAGAATGGGCTAGCTCTGGGCTGGGTCCAATATGCGCCACTCCATTCAAAAGCATGTTTTACAAAGTTACGCACGCGTGGGCTGCGCGTGTGCTGTGCGTGGACTGGGTTCAATTTGCGGCGGGCCTTACTTTTTAAATGTATATATATAAAAATTAAATGTGTCGTTTTTTGCTATTGTTATGTTGTTTATTTTAAAACTTATATTTTGTATTCTAAGGTAAGGACCTTTTGAGCTGCTCCAAATTTTTTTCAGGAGATGAAGCCTTTTTTGCTCTTCAAAATTATTGTGGGACAGAAACAGTAAAATAATGAATTAAAGGTTTTCATCGGTGAGGACGTGTTTTTTAGTCTCTCTCTCTTTCATATTTAAAAAAATTGCCCCCTTCCCCTAGAAACGGTTCAGCCCCCTTGGCCACCCCTATACCAAAAAACTGGCTATAGATTCTTATATGCACAATCTGCAAAGTTCATTTTTACAAGAATATTTAAAAAACAAAACAACCTCCCATAAAAATAACTACAAATAAAAAGGAAAAGATTGTCAAAAGCAATATTCGTTAATATATTAGACACGTTATTAACCGAGCAATTCTATAAAATACCTTGAGTAACATGCATATAAAACAAATGCCTAGATGGACATGCATTTAACGATATATTTTGTAATAATATAATCATTTTTTTATTACTTTGTTTGTAACACGCACAAAACGTATTAGACTGTATTTTCAAAAAAACAATTTAATAATAAAGCGAATTCAATGATTTGAAGTAGGTAGTAAACGCGGTAAAGCATGACTCTCCAGATTATTAAGGGAAAACACCGTAAATTTATTATATTGACAATATTTTGCCATTAAAAAGGCATTTAAAAACAAATAAAAAGCGATACCCCTGTTTTAAAAGAAAGAGTAAATATAAACAACTATTAGTTAATAAACCTTGGCGATTGTATTTTTTTGACATTATCTACGGTCCTTACATTAATTTCCGTCAAATCATGACTACCTAAATGCATTTTTAAAAATGTCTCTAAAAATCAAGTAGGCGTAAAAACTTTTAAAAATGTCACATTCTGATTTAGAATTAAAATCTAAGCATTTTAATTTTTAGAGGGTGTTTTATTGAAAAATTCACCGGTAAGTGAAAAATATGCAAACACTTTCCTCAACTTATACCATTTACCCATATCAAGCTTTATTTTGATAAGTCTAAAACTCTAGGGCAGTATTTTTAAAGTGTGGCTTGTGACCCCCTGGGGGTCGCGAGAGGTCGAAAGATCTACTTCATGTAAAAAAAACACTCAAGTTAAAAATATTTATTAAAGATATGTTTACCAAATGGAATATACTCGTAAACATTTTTATGTTAATAGAAACAATATAACAAAAAATAAATAAATAAATAAATCCTATAACTACTGATCCATCCTAATGCAACTTTGGACTCAAGCCAGTACCTTGCCTCTTGACAACCACTTAACCTAAACTTTGGTGACTTGCCCCCATACCAGTGATTCGAAATAATTGTGTCTGCAAGCAATAATATTTAGTACTTGAGTGTATTCCTTTGATGTAAGTGTGTTTTAAAAGCTTTATTATGTATTTATATCTAAATCCTAATTATGATATGGATTAAATTGTTATATGGTTTGCATATTTGTAATATAATAAATTAAGAAAATTTCTGCAGCAATTCCCAACAATGAATTATGAATTTCGTTAAAACATAAGGGATATTTTTCTGATTCTTCTGTCTTACAGCTGCTAACAAGCTTATCTAACAGCTGACGTCATTAAAATGTGAATCCCCATTTTAAATAAAAATTAAAACGCTTACCGCCAACGAAAAATGGTAACACCCGTTTTATAACAAGAATGCACAATACTTTCAATTGCAGTTGAATTAATCCTTCACATGGTTTCCCACACATATTATTGTTATTGTTATTAGTATACATTTATTCAATTTTGTTTGACTTTTAACCTCAAATTCGGCTATATTTCCCCCTCTTCGTTTTTTCAACCTGTTAGACAGTGGTTAGACATCTCCCAAGGCCGCTAACAACTGCTATGAGCTGCTGTAAGACTGACGTCATTGATTTGTCAAAAGAATGAAAATGCTTACAGCTGCTGTAAGCAGCTTACAAAGAAAATATCCCTCTTGGTATCATCAGGGCCACGGACAAAAAGATAGTTGTTTTGGATCGATTGGCTGGCACAATTTATACTTTGGACACTTATATTAATAATGAATGACTGGAAAAAACTCTGGTTACTGACTTTTTAAACCAATGAAATACGTTTTTTGTTTAGGTGTTTTTCTCAATTTATAGTGCCTAAAGTATAGTTTTTAAAAACCTTAAACAAAAAGTTTTGTACTTAATAAAATTGCAGTAATATGAGTAGTAATACTACGCTTTAAATTACACCTAATCGTATTTATTATAAATCTTAACAAAGAAGGTAACAGTTTTACATATAGTATATTTAAAATTTGGATAAAAAGGATCAGAGATAACTAGGAAAATCTGTTTTATTTAAACAAGAACCCAAGCAGCAAGCTGACGTCTTATTGACGTCTCTTTTTAGTCATTCTAGGTCACACCTCGTCAGCAAAGACGTCATAAGATGACGGCAAAAGGACGTTAAATTGACCTCCTTAAGTCACAGACAAAAGACGTCCCGTTAATGACGTCATAATGACGTCTTTAAGATGACGAAAAATTGACGCATATACTTTTTTAAGCTAAAATGATACGGTATTTTATTTAAAAATTAAAATAGGGAAAAACTCCTTACTGTTTGCAATTTCCTGCACTGCAAGCAAAGAGTACAAATTGCAAGGTCGCATCTCTCGGGACACTGTCCAGCCTGGAGATGCAAACTTTTACACTAGCCGAAAATATTTCTTTTAAAGCTAATTGAAATCACCAACCCCACTAACCGCAGACCGGTCTTGAACTATTTTGGTCGTAGTAGTCGGTAGTAGTTTATTGTCCATTACGCCATTTATCGGTAAAGTTTTTCCTATTTCAATTTTGAAAAATTATTAGTCCTGTTTTTCTGTCAAATGATATTTTGGTTGGATTTTGACACGAATCATATGTCACAAGGGGGCGTCCATAAGTTACGTGAGACATTTTAGGGAGGGCGGGGGTCGAGGAAAATCTCACGATGGGGGGGGAGGGTAAAAATATCACTTAATTTTGTGTAGGTACAAAGAGGAAAACATTTAAAAAAAAAATTGCAGGCCTCCCCAAGAAAATGTGATGCGGTGTTACTTTTTGCATGGAGGACTTTTTTTTTTGCTCTTTAAACATTTTTTGATGACAAAATCAATTTTGGTTAAAGAAACTGAGACTTTTGTATTTCTATAAATCTCAAGTGAGATTAGATAGGGGGAGGGGGTTGCAGAAAATCTCACCAAAATCTCACAAAGGGGGAGGGGGTCCAAAATTTGGAAAAAACACCTCACGTAATTTATGGACGCCCCCTAAAACAATGGAGTCAGCTTGTCAAAAATGCTTTTTATATTTTTAAGGCATTAAAAGTGCTTTTTTCCGAATCAATCGGCCCCACTTTCCTCTATAATTTTAAAACCGAGCCTGATGCACCTTGGTGTGGTTATGTGTGGCAAGACCTTAAAGATGTGCATTTAAATGACAGCGAACAAAAGCGAACGAATAAAAAACTGTTATTAATCTTTGGTCGTAATGTGTAAACGCTAAACAAAAATTGGGTATGTAAATAAATGAATATAAACTGGTAACACTAAAAAGGTTTACTGTAGGAGTGGAGTGGAGTGCATAAAGATCGTCCTCCATAAAAAAAAAAACATTTTTTTTTATTTAATTATGAAAATAACGCGTAGGAAAGCCGTTCCTGCATTTTCCAACTGAGCTTTAAAGGAAATTAACAAAAAATAGAGTTAATTTTTTAAAAGCAGTTTAATAAAAAATTAAAATATAATTTAGTTTTGAAATAAATAAACTTAAAAAAAAACGTACTGAAACCGTATGCTCCTTTAAACCATTTTTGTTTTCCTATGCTGCCTGCTTGGCTGTCTGTGGGTTTGTTAATTTTCCTTTAGAATGTCAAAATTAAAAACATTTCAACTTTCCTAAAAATACTTGTAGCTAACCTATTTTACTTTTACAAGTAAACAATACAAATAAAACAATTTTAAAATTAATATTTGCTCATCTATTTCTTGCCTAAAGATAGGTTTACAAACTAGTCACGAATCAGCCGCCATAGCCAAATTTTCCTTATCTGGCTTAAACCGGCGGTTTTCCTATTTCATCGACGGTGTGATAGCCCATTTAGACACGATACTAGCAAAGATAAAAAGCTGGATACGACGGCTTTTGCAACGAGACTTGAAATAGAGGTAGAGCTGTTGCAATAAGTAAATAGTATATTATGGGACGAGCACGAAAGTTACTTATATCCCATGAGTATGACTTAACAGCACTCGCCCTCGGCTCTAAGTATTCTCTGCGAGTTGCATACTATACTTTTTTACGATACAATGGTTTTGGAAATTTATATCAACACATACAATAAATTTAATGTTCTCGATTTGTGACAAAAAATTTAGTTGACATTATATCCTACTGCAAAGTGTTTATCGAATGTAACTGATTTGATTATTAGGTAATTTTACGTATCAATTAGATATTTTTATATTCATATGTACCAAGAAAATAATGACCTTGTCTGAAAAGTAATATTTAAAAACGAGGTTGTCGAAAACATAATATAAAAATTATTGGATTTATGCACATTTAAAGCACCCTGTGGGTAATGGATTAGTGCCTTATTAAGAACTAGGCTACAGCCTAGGGCGCCGTGAAAAAAGAGGCGCCAGACAGGGGAGATTTAAAAAAGTTGTAGGGCGGGGCGGGTTTTTTGGTCGTTTTTGGTGTTCAATTTGTTTTGGCAACAAGGCGCCTTAAAAGAAAATAGGCGCTACGCAGGAAAAACCTTTTTTTTAGGTCTTCAATTTTAATTTTGAGTAGGGCGCCCTAAAATTAAAATAGGCGCCACGCAGTGAATGACCTTTTACTTTTTAAAATGTTTGTTTTCCTTTTTCCTAATAAAATAGGCGCCCAACAAATCCAACTTAGGGCGCCTCAAACGGTTAATACGGCCCTGTTATGGATGTGGGCAATAAAAGTGGTAATGGATGTAGGTAATAAGCGTGGGTAATGAATGGGATTAACTGTTTAAAATCACATTATTAAGGTATAGGTACATTTTAAAACAGTGGTAGAAAAAAGATTTTATTCGATTTGTAAATAAAAAAGAAAAAATATGTGTACTATAAAGGGTGATTCTTAGCCTCTACGTGTACCTTAAAAAATGATTAAGATAAATAAGTATTGTAACAGAAATTAAATAACGCAAATTATGAAGAGAAATTATATTGAATAAACTGTAATATTTCTTAAACAATAAATTCGTTAGTACTTTATTTTTGATTTAAATTATTATTTATCCCTAAAATTATACTTCTTTTATTCATTTTTTTAAATACTATTTGGTTATCTTTCAACTAAAAACATATCAATATATTTTTTTAATTGTTAGTAATTGTTTGCTCAATCTCGGTCCGGTCTTATTCCGATACCAATACATTACAAAGAATATTTTATCGTAGCAAGACCGGACTTGTATTAATAGTGTGTAAAGTACGAACGCTCCAAGTTCAACACAGCTACGTCATCAACAACTAAATCTTTACATACAAAAGCACCGACTTAATTGTAGCACAGAATAACTTCCCACCGCAAATTGTAGATATAGGGTTTGTTTCTGTACTCGATGAGATGTGTGTTTTGGGCATTTTGATGCGTTTGAACTCTACTAGTGATGTAACGAATGTTAGAACTCTCACATTCACTATATATAGTGTTGTTGCCAGAGCAACGCTAGCCTTTATGGAACAACATCATATCAAGCGTGTATCTTGGCCACGACGATCGCCCGATCTGTCTTCGATTGAACATGTCTGGGATATGATAGGTCGCAGGCTTTTGAATTTGCAACACCCTCCCCAGACTTTAGCAGCTCTTAGTTATGAAGTTGCAGTAGCATGGAATAAGGTACCTCAAGAGGATATCGATAATCTTATCAGAACGATGCCACGGCGTGTCAATGAGTGTATAAGGAATCGTGGATCCTCAACATATTATTGAACTACGTTCTGCTGTAAGTTGACGAATTAAGCTGAAAATTTAATTAGTTTGCTAGTAAGCAAACTGAGCATATGTACCAAAAATTATTAAAATCAAATAATTATTTATAGGTGTTTACCTTTTTTCTTATTTAGTATACAAATATATACAGTGCATTCCAATTAAAACGAGCCACCCCCATAATTTGGTTATATTTTTTTATATTTAAATACAATATTTACTCCATGAGTAGGATCTCTAAATCCAGAAAACTCCTGTCATCAGGCGTGCTCTATCCAACCGTAGTCATGACTACACGGAAATGTGAGAGCGCG